>JAHWFP010051627.1:0-18290 GCA_023313725.1 Lithobius niger | reverse complement strand
GGATGGCTTTAGAGCATGGACTCAGAAAGCGTCATATCCCCCCCCCCTTCCCAATCCAATCCATAAGACGCAGACCAACTCTAATATGTATATACATATCACGAACGTAAACTACATCAAAATGTGTATTCTAATAAACTATGTATATTTTTTACCTTTTATTAGTTACTCGCATTTGTAATTCACGGCAAACGGTGCGAAGCCTTTTCAGTTAGATCTGGTAATGAATGAAGAAACATCTTCGATATTTGTATGGATGGAACTATTTTCCGAAAACAGTCAAACCCGAAAAAATAACAAGTTGTCCCAATTTGATGGGCGCGCGATAATTTGAAAAACTAACCATTGATGCCGTAATTGAAGCAGGGGCGGTAAGAACCAACAGAACAGGTCACATCACTAAATTTCCAAAAAAAAACCATTATAAGAGAAAGCTATAGGGAGAAAAATATTAAAACATTACCGGTAACTGTTTTACAGTCATAAAAGCCCTGACTAAAAAATTACGTATGCATGCAATCCTTGGGCGACGCACAAAGTCCAGGGAAAACTCACCAACTATTAAACATTCCGTACCTTTTTTTTTTACCAACTTTTCTTTAGGTGTTCTTGCATATTTTTTTGTCTTCTTCTGCACGCACGTAATTGTTTTTGTTCGTCCCTGCGCCCCTGAGTCGTTTTGCTTACGCTTGTCAGTGGAAAATCCACCAGTCAAACTGCCCACCCCAACGTGCACACGTTTTCACTAATCGCGTCCTCCTTAACGAGGGTTATCAGTCACGTGGCAGGCATGGGTTAGGTTACTACAGAAAAAGGATGGGGATTAAAGGCCATTGGAAAGAAAATATGTGATCTTGACAACGCTTCCTGCTAGTTGTTGAATTCTTTTTGTTCATTACCTTTCTTGTAATCGCTATCAGTTAAAGTAAAAAAAAAACCCTTTTTTTCTAAATTTGAACACCCGAATTTGGCGCCCCTGTTAGTCATTTTTGGGGGGGGGCAGCCGCCCCCCCTGCCCCCCCGTACGGCACGGCCCTGGATGTTCATACATGGACATTACGGCGTCTGCTTTCATGGCTACACGTTTAACACGACGTACCACGCCATGATGTATTGGTAGGCTCCCTACACCTTCAACACGGTGTGCCATACCATGATGATGTAATGGCAGGCTGCTGCATCATGGTATAGGGATGTAGTGGCCTGCCATCCCTCCCTATACTGATACTGTACAGATACCGGACTTCATATACATTTAACATGTTATATGTACCGCCATCTAACGCTGGCCACTTTAAAGGCCAAGTTCTGTAAAATATATACATGCATACGTCATAAGTCTGAGTTGCAGCAGATCGCCATTACAGGACGTGTCCCCACCCCTCCCTCTCTCTATATATATCTCCCAACATATTGCACCAGTCCAGATTATTATCGTAAATAAGTGGGCCCGCACCTACATATCTACATGTACCATCCAGATTTTGTACATATAAGTACTAGAATTGAGAAGGAAACTGAATACAACCTTAAACACTCACCTGAGGCATAAATTCCTATTCTTTTAAAATATTCATGTAATATTTTCATCTTCTATCTGGAAACCATTCATTCCTAATTTCTTCACGCATTCTGCTATCCTCTTAATGTAATTTAACAAGGTTTCACTGGACAATATACTTACGGTGTAGCATTTTCTGTTGAGGGCAAAACACACTGGAAGGCTGAAAATTTCTTTTAAAAATTCCGTAAACTCTATGGAGTTGTTTCATCATCCGGAATTGTTATGCATCCGGGGCTTATAAACAAACTCATTATTTCAAAAGCTTTCTGACCATCAAAATTCTTCTTATCTACATCTTTTCAGTTATGGTATCCTTTACATAACCCCAAAGCTGTGTTTGCATCAAGTAAGCTTTATTTCACTTTACCAAGTTGGGATAATTATTACCTCTTAGCCCGTAGCCGCCTAGATACGAACGTACGCCTTCAACGCATTCAACATATAACAGCGAAAAACTAAGTCCCAGCGCGAGTTTTGTGAGGGGGCCCCAGGGATCCCGAGCAAAGCGAGCAATCACAGCCCAGTGGTCAGCATCGTCGGCTCCAAACCAAGAGAAAGCCGGTTCGAATCCAAGAACCGACCCAAGTACCATAATTATGGACTCTAAAAAAAAAGGGTCTGAAAGTTTTTTCAGGCAGTTACGGGTTAAAAGAGAATTTCTGACGAGAAAGTGTTACTATTTGATGCCATTTTAAAGTGTATATCTACTTTTAAACTTGACCAACGTTGAATTTTTATAACTCGCCATTATTCACTCTCAGTTTGAATTGCTTTTAACTGTGTGGAATCAAATAAGCACATAAATTACTGCATACTGTGCTAAGGTTGTTCTACTTTGCATCTGTAACCCTGCGATATTCTGTTTATACTCATCTGACGTTCATTCTCTTCGTGCTGAATTGCTTCTTCTTTTTCTACCGTAGTTCCCAAATCAATCCAGCACTTTCCATTTCAGCTCTCTTTCTTGCATGTCCTCGTCTTAGCCGGTGGGACTTGAGATTCGACGTAACAATTTACTTTTCCTGTCTGTCGTCATAACCAACACTATGCCTTTCCTTGTGGAAAAGATCGCTGCTGCCAGATGTTGTAAATTGCCAAAAATTGTAAATTGTAATGGTGGTGTGACGTCATATTACCTGTTTCCGCCAAAGTGACCGAATAGCCACACCATAAGGCAGCACAGGTTTTCGTAGGAGGCGAACTTGAAATAAAAAAAAATGGTGGCATCTTTACTATGGTAACCACTGCTACAGCGACAATACCTTCGGAAATTGACGAAATATTCGTGTGTGGGAAACATCCGAAGTTGAAGAACTTATTCTGTGTTCGATTCAAACCGTATTCAGTTCGTTAGAATAAACGTGAACCACGGAAAAACCTTAAGCCTACGTGGTCACTCAGATCGCTTCTTTAAACACAAAAACATACGTTATACTTAGCATTACTCGTAACTACAACTCGTTTTAAAATTGATTGTTGGACTAAAAAAAGTAAACCTTGATCAGACAGTTCTGATTTATCTTAAAATTATTTTAATGTCGTAATCTGGCATATGATAGTGATTGTTATGCGATTAATTTGTATTCTAATTGTAATCAGTTTGAGTTAGTTATGCTAAATAGCTCGATCCCCATGATGCTTTGCGTTTTTGGTGGAGGTGGTAATGTCATTTCCTGCAGCATAGTCGTCTCCGTGTGTTTCCTGTAAGATGACGTCTCCTTCGTTTAATACTTGGCCTGGGCCGGAAGTAAGTTTGTTAGGAGAAACTTGGCTCTTGGTGTTTCTTGTCCTACCATATATCATTCTTCTTAGAGATGAAGTAAGCAAGAACAACTAGTTGTAAACAATGCCAGTATCACAGAAAAAACTAAAATAATACTGCTATTCTCATAACAATTAATACAGTACTCGAGTCTTGTTGCTTAAAACACTGTCTTCAAGCCAACATAAACAAACAAAGTAAAAACCAAGTCTTTAATACTTTTTTACGGATTTTTTATTAAAATTACTAATATTTGTTTAATAATAGTTACAATTGCACTGTTTATGTTTCCTAATGGCAAAATATTGTGACAGTTCGAGAGTAGCTAATTAAAAATAACTATTTTAAAAATTTTGTAGCCATTTTCCAAAGTTTTATCTCCATAAGGCTAAATTGTGCTTAACTGATTCACCACGTAGATCACTGCATTTTGTAAGGTTTCCCAAACGATTTCCGATTTCTAAATAGCCTTGTGTTAACCTATTATCAAGTAGTCTCTCAGGCTATCGGTATTAAGGGTTTGTAACGATTAACGATTTTGAATAATATTTAATGCTTTTTAGGCAATTTAATGATTTTGAAAATAAGTAAGTAAGTAAAGTGTTTATTTCCAAGAAAGGGAAAATGGAACCAAAAAGGATCTAGCAAAGACCACTAACATTTGGCCAAAAATTTAAAAACACACAAACGACACAACAAATGCAATTGTACAATACCCCGAGAAAGCAGTACATATTTTCATGTTTTGACCCCCAAAATAGTATTGTAATAATAGCATAAGTCTGTTGCAAATGCAACCTGGAATGGCAAGGACCTAGTTGCCACTGACTGCCATCCGATGTTAAAACTAAAAATTTAAAATTACAAAAGTAAGAATTTACAAGTTTGAAACGAAGACGATGGCTCGGCCCAGAGGAAGGGTTGATGGTATGAACATATGAACAGAGAACACCAGCTAGGGGCCATTTAGACGAAGAAAATCCACTTGTTATCATCTAGGTGGCTGCACACTGGTCCTAACTGCAGTTTGCGGATGCGACGATGGGTGTTTGTTTAGTGTTTGAGTATGTTCCAACCCCCTATAACAAAACTCGTATATCGGTTAAAATACGTTTTACAATATACAACACATTTTTTTACTGGGCCTAATTATTTTTAGAAAAAATGTAATGTCTTGTTAATATAGTTTGCCAGTGTTCACACCTGATGGCGGTTCCCATTGAGGGCATAAAAATAGCAACTTAAACTGGAAACCAGTTTAACAAAGCATTCATCTGCCCTAAGTTTTCTTTAAACCTTATCAAACCTCGTTAATTGCTAAAAATCATTAATATCATTGCCTGACAGACTACTTGATTACTGTCAAAACCCAAATTTTTAAATATTCAGAAATGGGAAATCATTTGTGAAAATTAAGTATAGCGGACGAACCGTATTTTTACGGTGAACCATAATTTAGCCACACGCGATATAACTTTGGAAATATAGGTACAAAATATTAGGGGAAAAAAAAGCTATTCTACTGCAGTTTCATTTCTCTTGGTATTCAAACATCTCTTGTAAGGAATCCAGTGTGAATTAGAATACCATTTGCTAAGAATTTATCATAAAACTTTGGAAACTGTTCCTACACTGAACATTTAATTTATTTGTCATGGTTTCCTCAACCGGATGATTCAAAGTCATTAGATACAGATGACAAATGAGTCTGAAGACATTTTCAAAGTTGCAGTGTTACCTACAACTTTTAAATATATTAAAACTGTACTCTGTGAAAATCTAGTTTCCAATAAAGTTGTTTCTATTGAGGTAAAATGGAGGAAATGTTTTACGACTAGCATCATGAAAACATGTTCAGCCTTGCATTAATACCTCCTTAACTGATCTTAAGCATTCGCTATAAAGAACATGGATAGCTTCCGTAGTTGGTGTTAAATGAAACACTTAGAAACCAGGGGTCTGTATACGTTACATCTTATTTTTATGGTAATTTTTTATTTGATTATTTATTCATCATCTCCTACGGATGAATGTGGTACTTTCCCATTTAAGCGTGTGTTGCATAGTGGAATTATACTCGTCACACTCAGTTCATAACTTATGTACCTAGGCATAAAATAGAGTCCTGAAAATCATAATTGCTCGGCCGAGACAGAGAGATGCTGTAACAAATAGTTTATTTCTTTATTTTGTACGTGTATTGCTCGGGGCCGCTAAGCTTTATAGATTAATTTCTTTTTTACTGTCGCTACTAAAAATCGGGCAAGCCATCCAAAGGCACACCTGAATATCTCCAAACATTTTTGCAGTGGGAATTTTATCGCCGAATTCGTTCATTTTGTGAAAAGAGTCTCCATTGTTATGCAATTTCAATGAAGTCAAGGCAAAATAGCATAGGTTATCACGCCCCAAACAAAAACGCGTCATCAATACACGTGACCATCCCCTGTAAATTGGCTGTACAAACTTTAGATTGCGACTGTAGAAAGTTCTTCTTTTCCTTTGAGAGTTATTCCTGTCTGGAACTCCTTTCCCGTGGCTGCAGTCACTGCTCACAGCCCTAAACCTTTTCGCTCATTCTTGTCCAAGCATTGCTTGAAACCTTTCTTAAAACGTACTGAGTTTTACTGGTAATTTCGTTTTAGCTCTGATGTTGAAAATCCATTTATTTTAGTTATAGTGCCATATTTCAGGTTATGCTAAGTCAAAGCTGGCTGGTAGTGACTCTCGTATCCTTGCTGTTAGTGATTCTCGGATCTCCTGCGGCGAAATCGCATTATTATCTTCTTATTATTATTATAATTCGCAAACAAACAGACAGACACACAAGATCCAAATCCATTCAACCTCGTTCAACCTTGTCTGCTTCACTAACTCAACTAATGAATACAACTTATATGAATATTCAACTAAGTACAGTCCCGGTAAAAAAAAAACCGCCCTTTTTCATTATATCGAGGGTCGTAATAACAACCATGGAGAAATTCAGTTATCTTGAAAACTACTGGACGGATTTTCATGAAACAAAGACTGAAATGCTTATTACATTGTTACTTTATTTCTACCCGTATTAAATGCTACGTTAAACTGACTGAAAATAATTGGCCGAGCGAGAAAAACTTAATCTCTGATGATATCTCGAAAACTGGTGCATGGATTTTCATGAAACAAACACTAAATTGCATATTATATTTTGCGGCTTAATATTGCATGTCATACGTATAGTAATATAACAAATATCATAACAATTAATCCTGTTTTGGTGTTATTCAATTCTAGCCAGTAGTTTAAGAGAAATATTATTAGTTACCAACTCTTGTCGTTCGCTCGGCTAATTATATTTGGCTACTTACCATTTCATGTAATACGCATACAAATGTCGCTGATATCATAATAAGCAACTCAGTTTTTGTTTCATTCAGTTCTGTCCAGTAGTTTCAGAGATATCAACGTTTTCGTTCAGTCAGGTACATTAATCTTGCAACTTCTTCCGTATAACGAAGGCGTTTTTTTGACCGGAACTGTACATTCACTGAATAATACATTAACGATCCATACTATACATTATACTTCTACAATAATATCTCATTTTATTGTTTACTCCACCACTGAATACAACGTGTTACAACCATACAATGATGCTGGAAGTCACGTGTTGCACTATGTTCACTGGACAACACAGCTTGGTTTTCAGCATGCTGCTATTTGAACCAAAGGAGACTTAAGACAAGAGAGTTGTTTTTGAGTGCAGCACCATGACAACGAAGGGACAGCGTCACAGTGGCTTTTATTCTGCAAATGTAGCTGATAGCATTATTAGATGTGCAGAAGGAACGCGTATGACAAATTATTACCGATTAGTTACGGCAAACATGCTTATTGGCTCTGAATGATAATGTACACATTTTATAATATTTAAAATAACTGCACAATTGAAAAATTTAGGACACTGGAAAAACTTACGAAAATACTAACACTATTACTAACTATAATATTGAATGGTAACATCGTGCTGGTTGCAAAGAGGCATACAAATGTACACAGGTGTTTTTGTTCTACTTAATTATCACCAAAATTGTAGCCACTAAATCACCTATATATATCTAACAGTAGATATTGTGCTTCCCTAGTATAACTCTACAAGTATTGTCCTGGCTGGTATAAGCTGAAACTAGCAAAAGGCAGTGTACTGAAGTTCAGTGTTGATGCTAAAGGTAATGTGATACGAATGAGTGGGGGGAAAATAATACACGATTACTGTATTTTTCGGGCGAAGAACAAATACGTTTTCTTTAGACTTGTTGCAACTATCTCCATCATTTGCAAAACCCCAATACCAAAATACAATCCGATTATACTTCCCAAGTCAGACAACAATTTGAATATGGTGTACGAAGGCTCTTCTCTGAAAACGGAGATACAGTTATCCGGAACATCTACTTTTATTGTCACTTGTCCTGGACGAAAATTATGAGATGAGCGAATATCTTTGTAATAGAACCAAATTGTTGTGCATTTCCTGGGGCAGAAACAATCTGCAGGTAAGGCAAATGTTCGTTGTTTTAGGGAAAAAAATGCTGCCGTCATTTTCCGCCAATCGGTGTATGTTTCACAAGGCTGTATGTTAGATAACTCCATAAATGGTAATCTGAAAATAATTGAAAGATAATTAAGATCCCATGACTAAAGAATGATGTTGATATACATAGTGGTTGATGACATGTTTCGGTGCATTTCAAGTTGCATGTGCACTGTTGTTTTACATTGTGTTTTTCGGTTGTTGTACAGTGGTATTTTATCGATTGTTCTGTGGTATTGATTTGGTTTTTGTTGATATTGTCGGACTATGTCAGTTACCTTGCCTTGAATTTTACCTGCCAAGGAACAAACTTCACGCTGGAATTGAAATTCATGGTGGCGTGACAATATCGGAAAAATATACTACAATAAGAAAATATAATAGTAAAATAACGTTTTACGTTAGTTCACGTAAGATACCACAGGTTTTCTCAGCTGTCGTAACAAGCCATGATAACATGGCTGGAAAACTTCATTGTAATTTTCCCATCTTTTGTTGCAAACCATGATAACAAGGTTGATTACTTCATTATAATTTTCCTATTTTGTGTAGCATATCATAAAAACGGGGTTGATTAACTTCATCGTAATTTTCTCATTTTTCGTACGAAACCATGATAACACGGTTGACTAACTTCATAATTTTCCTATCTTTCATACAGGGATGATGCTAAGGAGGGGCGAGGGGGGGGGGTCGCTCACCTCCCTCGATTTTTGGCCGCCGCCCTTGGTTCCCCCCCCACCCATCTGATCAAAAACAAGTGTATAAACGAAGAAAACTATGTCAGTTTCTTTCACAGCGACAGGAAGTAGTTGAGGTTACATCAACAGGGCCTAATTGTTACTGTGAGAATTGTAAAATCATATTTTTTTTTGAGCTGGATATTGACATATTCACAAAAAAATGGCGACGGAAAGAGTTAGTTACGACTTCGCCCAACATTTCTGCTTACCTGCATGGTGACTTTACGGTGGAATAAACTCTTTGCTCAATACAATCGTTGAAACATTTTGCCACAGTATCTCCATCAGAGCACGGATTTTGACGAGTGTTTCGGTTTATTATCTTTAATTAAAACAAGTTATTGGGTAAGCAAAATGATTGCATGGTAACGATATAATACAAACAAGTTTGCTTTTTTGTGAAAATTAATGGACAGGTGACTGCTAAAAACTTTGTATGTGGTGAAATTTATCTAGAGGAAGGGAACATACGAACCAATATACCAATTTTTTTTATCCATGAAAGCCTGGAAGAGCAGATATAATGCTCCAGTGCAAATACAAACTCATTATCACCACAATTAGTGAAAATATTCATATTCTGACAATTTTTTTTAATGATTATAATATCCTTTCTTGTATAAAGATTTTTTTCTGGTTAAGCATTTCTAAACAATTAAACATTTTTTTTGTATTACTGGTTGATAATGCTTTATATTTCAGACTTTTGTAGTAATTAAAGTTGAGTAGCACAGATTAGTGTTTTGAATTAAAATGTCATCACCAAGCCAAGTGGAATTAAAAATGAAGGTTGACGGTGCCGTCTAATATACGTTGCAAAAGACTCGCAAAAACATAAAGCAGGAACCTTTTTTTAACTTTTGGCGTCACGCGGCGCCATCAATCTTTTCCTCCTTACGCTTGCAAAGTAAATCAATTCAGTGAAAATGAAGCCTATTCAGTTCGTAAAACTGCAAAATTTACTCAGTGTTCTGAAGATTGCGCACCACGCCCCTTTGCTGACTGCCTTGCACTTGATAACTTGAACTTGAACTTGAAGCTATACCAACGGAGTGCAAAAACCCCAGGAACGTTTAAATAACACAAAACCACGGAAAGTTGTGCAAATTTTACATTTCCTGCGTGCTATGTGAAAAAAATGCTTCCCGACGAGCACGATACCGGAAGGGTTCAGATCACATGATAGTCATTAGTGGTACACGAATTTTTTATTAGGAACCAATTAAACAAAAGAACGTCTATTAGGTATGAAGTTTACACAATGTCAGTAAACAAAGGTTGAGATAGGAATTCGGTGGAGAAATTCCCAGTAATGGAGATGTGAAAAATTTGTGCGTCAAAGACTCAAAGACTCAAAGACTTTAAGTATCAAGTATGACGTGTTCTGTGACGTCATCACATCACGAAACCTTCCTGTAGGCTGCTGCAGTAATCGTCTATCGATGATTGTAAAAATTGTACGTTTTCTCTCATTTTTTTAGCTTATTGGCTTTGATGAGTGTTCTGATGATGCAGTGTTGTTTAAGGTGAATAAAACCACAATGTAGTTATCAGTGGTTGAAAATTAAATTCTTGTTTGTTGAGCTGTGGGAGCGAGCTCATCAGAAGAAAATTTTTCATTTACTCTGCTCTCCACGCAAAATCACGTTGCCTGGAATTGACTTTATGTTTAATAAAATACATTAGCTGTACGTGCCCTTCAACGTTTTCCTAATGTTTATTACTGTATATTGCGTATGGACAATTGGTCCAGTTTAGGGATTAACACAGGTGGACGTGGACGTGGACCTAATTGTGCATCGAGAGGTAATCAAGGTTTCGTAAATAGCACAAATACTTACGTAGTTATTATTTCTTAAATGGTTGTTTTTTAAAATTTTGAATTGGGCCGCCAATGCTTCGTTCCAAAATTATGAGAATCAAACGCATTTTCTCACAGCAAATGTTTCTCATTACTCATCTTAGTATACGTTTCCTATCGCCGTACCTCTTTAGCTTCCAACGCAAATTTTAGTTGTCCTTCCAAACCAACGTTTTTGGCGATACGCAAAGCGTGGTACCAACTAAGACCATATTTTATTCTGATGTAGTCATCCATCGGGTAAATTGCTGAAACCTAAAAAAACATGGCATTATTTCGTTAGAAAAATGTGTCAAGTATAATAGGCGATCATCTAAATTTTCTTTGTATTAATTTTGCATTAAAACAGTGACTTCTAATGACTCCACAGAACCGGCTCACCTACGCTTGGCTCATACATATTAGTTTGTCTTGCACTAGTTAGATTCGAATTTTTTTTCATTAAATACTACACTTATAACGTTTTTGAGGTTGTTCTCAGAGAATGGAGAATTTTGCTGATAATTACACTGACTTTTTAAAATCTGTTTTGAAAATAAACCATGCGCCTTCTCTTCGTTATGTTGAACAAGTTTCATATACAGATATGCAGATGCTGCTGTAAGAGTATCGAAGTATGAAGTTAAAATACCACAAATATGGAAAATGAACACCCCCTATTTCCACCAGCAGTTTTGATGATGCAGTCGACGTCGGCATTAACTCAGTTACACGAAAGTAGGATATCTACGTGATACTCCATACCCATCTCATAGGAATAGTTACTTTCAATTTCGAACCGTCTACAGCGGATCTCAGGAGCAGCCTTTTTTAGTCATAAGATCATAGTTCCTTCTGCAAATTTTCCATAATCATGGGATTTTCACTAAGGTACTTTGGGTACCAACCAACCGCAAAAATATACGCAACAAATGGCATTCTACGGAAAGCCACCTTTATGCATTCACGTTTCCATAGAGTGACGTGACTGGAATTCGAACTGGTGAATCAAGAATTCACCAAACTTACCAAATTTCGCCATTTATTATTTTCTGGTGGATGAGTGCATTCCTAAAAAGACAGCATCTCTGTAATTTGGTGAGGACTAGCTGGCTGGCCAGATCCACCCGAGTTCGTCATTTAAAAGAAACATAAATAAAAACTGGTAAGTTACTGCATAATTTTTTTGTGCGTGTTTTTTCTTTGGCTTGCATAACACGGGCGGGTCAAGAATTGCATCCTTGGTATAATAATAATTTGTAACCGTAAGTTTCTCACCAACAGCTATTCATGTATTTATAGTATTTATCTATCAAAAACACTTTTCACTTCAGAACTCATAATCACAATGGTATAAATGGCAGAAGACTATTAGAGTTCGAAGATTCGTGTTGTTAGCAGTGGAACGTCTCGTCGATTTCAGTCTGCTAAGGAAGAACTACTTTTATCACACCTGATACACATACTTTTACACGCACTTGTGACCGGAAAAGGCCAGTAAATGTATTTACTAGTTTAGGTTAATTTATCAGACACGAAAAAATACTTTTCACGCACCTGAACACTTTTCAAATGGTGTCAACCAACAAAGTGACGAATAATCGGTTTATCAGATATACGAGCCTGTTAGTAGATTAGGTCAAAACCAACTAGCGGAACCAGTAATTTCCGACACAAAGCTTCACTAACGCTATTTCGGATCTCCTCATTTCCCTTACTGCTGTTAACACTACCAACATTACAAATACTTAAAAAAAATAGTAATTCGATGTTCTTACTTCATAATCTCCTACGTAGTTTGCGTGCATCTTGAAGAAAATCGTTAAAGCAGGTTTATGGGTAAAGTTGAATGGTTGAGCTGAATAAAAATTAGAAAATAATTGACTTTAAAATCGAACTATCAGCTCCCAAGCAGCAATTGTTTTGGACCAGTATTGATCGTATGATGGATACATTGGGAAAATATTGGCAACATTTCCTTTTTTGGGCCAATGCCCAACGAATATTAGCATACATCAAAAAATGTATCTACAGCATAGGCAGCACTTGACAATTGTAGCTCTCATATTGCAAATAAGGCGCATTTTTACTAATTTAAAACTGTCATTGGCAGCCAATAAGTATTATACATGAAAAAGCACACCATGTGGCTAATGTAGGCCAAGCTAATATTGGCACAATGCTCGCAGCTAATAGTTAGAATATATTGAACTCTGCCAATGTAACCAACACGGAGGCTACATTTTGCCGTATTTTCAGGTAGTTTTTCGTCAAGCTAAAAATAGTGTGATGAGAATGTTATTCAACTATTATTCTGGGGAAATTATAGCAATATTTCTGTTATTGGGCTAATGTAGAATGAATATGGGCACGCAACACAAAGTGTACGTGTCATAAACACAGCATTCATCCAATATAGACCTCACATTAGAAATAACACAAATTTTTTCAAATTTAAAACTAATATTGACCCAGTATTACCAGCCATTATACATTACACGTGCAAAAGTAAAACACGGGGCCAATATAGACTTCGCATTGGAAATACAATTTAAGTTCTCTGATGAAAACTAATATTGATACATTGTTGCAAACCAGCGTATAGAATATAATGAACACTGCCGATGTAGCTAACAAGAGGACATTGTTTTACTAGTAGTACTGGCACTTTTAAGACAAGCTAAAAGTAGTAAGATGAGAATCTTATTCAGCTATTATTGGGTTACGTTGGGGAAACGATGGCAAAATCCGTCACTGAGTCAATGTTGGACGAATATGGACAAGCTATGCAAGTACACATTCCAATGAAGATAATATTCGTCCAATATAGACCTCATATTGGAAATAATACACACATTTACTGATGTAAACTAATATCGGTGGAATGTTGGTAACCGATTGATAGAATATATTGAACACCGCCAATGTTGCCAACACGAGGGTAGTGTAATTCTACGGATATTTCCAGGCAATTTTTATGCTAGCTAAAAACAGTACGTTAAGAAAGTTATTCAGCTATTATTGGCTTATACGGATGGCAATATTTTCACCACTGGATCAAAATTGGATGAATATGGGCAAGCAACACAAAATTTACTGTCGCGCCGATGGGTGGATCTCCCTGATCGCTCCTCCCTCGCCGCTCAAGATTGTCGCTTGCCTCTTATGGTCGTGTGCTGCATGCGAGCTTCTTGCTCACTGGGCCTTAGTTTGGTTGCATGTTTGTGATTTACTAAGTAAATCCACGTTAATTGTTGTTGTTATTGCTTTAATTAAGACTTTTATTTTTTTCGTGTTTACTTAATGCTCAGTTATTAATGAACTTGTTCATATTTTTATATAAATTTTACATATGAAAAACAAACAAAGTCAAGATCTTATAGTTTTAACTTCATTAATATGTCATGATATGAATATTTTGTTATTGTGAGTTCACCATACTTTATTGAGTGTTGTTTATCGCCGTTAGGGGGATAGGTTTTTTCTGGATCGCTAGAAAATGGGTGAAAAAGAAAAGGAGTGGGTTCTTCGTGCAGCGTGCGCCGACAGTTGTTGCTCACGCAGAGCGCCAATTTTGATGTTGAAACCTGCCGTTTGATGTAACACCAAGCCATGTGGGCGTGGTTGATGCTCGTTGTGTGTGAAGATGTTGGTTTGGAGCGACAACAGCGTTGACCTTTTCTCTGGTTCGCCATTTCTTCTACGGGACAACACGGACTTCTTTTGGCAGGTAATGAACATGTATCTGAATTATATTTGGCCTATCTGATATTGAATTACGAGTTATGAAGAAGAATTGCTTCTTGAACGCTAGCCTACGAGCGTCTGGTGTGTTGCTGCCATTATTACATTCGGTCAAGCTGGCACCGAATTACGAGTTATGAAGAAGAGTCACTTATTGAATGTTATCCTACGTGTGTCCGGTGTTGCCCTGTCGTTAAGAAAGAAAAACGAACTGACGTAAATGTGGATGTTGGCCTTTTCGAGTCACGTAGACAAGGGAATTCATCGATGGCAAATGACTGTGAGCATGGTCAAAAGAAATTCACGTAGTGCTGTAGAACTGTTGTCAGTTGCCTCACCCGGCTGGTATTTATTTTGGTACAGCTGCTATGGTTTCGTTTCGCTAATTAGTAATGCACGTAATCTTAAACCAGTGCCATCAGTTGGTTCGTTGTTGTCAGATTAATTATAGAGCGTGGCCTTAACTGTTGTCACCAATTGTTTTGGTGGTTAAATGAATCTCATGAGTTAAATTGTGGAAGGTGTGCGCACATACGAGTTGGTGATGGAAAGTTGGTTGCACGTCCAGATTTTTACTGTTATCTCTTTTAACTGGTGTTTAGAGATATTTATGTTGAGCATTTATGTTGATATTTATAAATAAACTAAGAGATATTACACTAGTAAGGCAGCATTAGTGGTGATTTTTTGTCTTGTGAAGGGAGAGTTGGCAAATAAATTAACCCTACCGCACCTGAATT
Source organism: Lithobius niger (assembly GCA_023313725.1). Taxonomy (NCBI): domain Eukaryota; kingdom Metazoa; phylum Arthropoda; class Chilopoda; order Lithobiomorpha; family Lithobiidae; genus Lithobius; species Lithobius niger. Next base: position 3,318 of record JAHWFP010051627.1, on the reverse strand, counting down.
CCCAGACCTCTCGTTTCCCTTATTCCCCCCACCCCTAGACGGCGATAACCTGCCCCCCCCCAGTAATCCTCGTATCCTCATTGTTCTACTCCCCCCCCCCGCCAAACGGCTTCACATTACGTGCCATGGCTACACCATTCATTCAACATTGGCCCCACATTTACAATAGAACAAAGTTTTACCAATATAAAACTGCTATTGATCCAATATTATCAGCCTAAATGTATAAATTGCACGTATAAAAACACAACATTTATGTAGGTGCCATGATGCATGGAAATATAATTTAAGTTAGCTGATGAAAAGTTAGTATTGGCACTATGTTGGCAATAGAATGTATTGAACTCTGCCGTGCAGCCAACGTGAGGGCTGGATTCTGCCTTTATTCGGAGGTGCTTTTTAGGCATGATAAAAATGGTAAGATGAGAATGTTATACAGCTATTATTGCCTTACACTGGGGAAATGATAGCAATATTTCCACCACTAGATCAACATTTGATGAATATGGACAAGCAACACAAAATTTACATGCCGTAAGTACAAGTCATCCAATACTGGCTCATATAGAGCAGTGGCATTAGACGTCATAGTGGCTGCGGCACTGTCATCACGTGACCTTGGATACCTGGCTTCTGGCTTGACCCGCTGTTGTGGAGGGGGGAAAAAGATTACCTGCCGCCGTTTTGTTATTTTCGTTTGTGTGATCAGCGCTGATGGCATGTTTTTTTTTCCATCAAAATAATTTACAATTGTTGGATTTTGGGTTTCAGCAATGAACAGGTGTAGATGGGTTCGTACTTTTTTCTATTTCCGGCAATTCAGCCATTCGTAAACGAATTGGGCAAAGCTAAACCAGTCACACATCGTCTGCTTGCTTCAAACGCGAGTGTTTACCGCCGTTATAAAATGGTGCCACGCATTGTTCGGTTGCCATTAGCAACGGGCAGGGTTTAATCTTAATGACAGTGCTCTATTGGAAATAATACATTATTTTACCGATTCAAAAACTATTATTGGCTCAGTATCACTAGCTGCAACGATGTTTATATTCGTGCTGTATTACGGCAAAGAGGCAAAGGACCAAGTAGCTAATTGGTGGGAAGAGGCTAAAACCAATGGGTGGATACCAGACGATTTGACTAAGTGGAAGACTGAAGACATTTTGGAATTGGTGGATGTTTGCTTAAAGGAGGAATGGTTCAGTTATGAAGGGAAGGTATACAGCCAACGAAAAGGACTGTTTATGGGCTCAAACCTAAGTCTGGTATTGGCGGAGATGGTGGTGTGTTATAAGGAAATAAGGATTTTGAAGGAAGCAAGGTTCATTTTACCCTGTACAACAGGTTTGTTGACGATTCAGTGGTAGTTGGTGGTCTGGAGTGTGTTCAAAAATGGGAAAAGCATTGGAACGAAACAACAGGTGACTTGAAGATAAAGTTGGATGATGGAAATGGTTTACGGGTTGAATTCTTGGACATGAGTATCAAGATTGAGGAAGGAAAGCTTGAAACCAGCTGGCAGCGAAGTGAGACACATACTGAACAAGTCATCCATAAAGAGTCGGCCCACACACTGGCAGTGAAGAAAGGGGTTGTGAAGGGATAGTGGAATAGAATGAAAGTGGCTTCAAGCAATGCTTATCCAGAAACAGAAGTGGAAGAAGAATTTTGGAAAATGGTGACAAGCAGTGGATTTGGGAGAGTGGAAGTGGCCAATGGTTGCAAGAACAAGAAAAAGCCAAGGAAGGATGCTAGTGAACCGGATCTACGTACGCTGGTGATACCATGCATGGGAAGAATTACTTGGAAAATTAGGATGCGGTTGGAAGGAGTGGCCACAGTTGTTTTCAAATATGGAAAAACATTGGAAACATGATAGGCAAAGGCAATGGTACAGCGGACACTAAAAACCAAAGGGGAGTTGTTTACTGCATCCCGTGTAAGCAATGTGACCACGTGTATGTGGGAGAGATTGGAAGAAAATTTCAGAGCCGAATGAAGGAACATGATAAGGATATAATTCAGGGCAATAAAAGAAGTGCTTTGGCAAAGCATGTTTGTTATACGGGCCAAGCACAAAGTAGATTGGGGAAAGAGTGCCATATTAGATAAAGAGAATGAGTTATGGTGTAGGCGACTGTATGAAGGGATATGGATTAAGGTATTGGGCAACAGAACTATGGAGGGCAACAGAGGACTGGATTAAGTGGGTGAATGGAAAGAAGTGTGGCAGTGAGACGATGTTAAGTGGTTGTCTGGTGTGGGGTTATTTTGGTAGTAGTTGTTGTGCTGCTTCGGGGGTTTTGTGTTAATGGTTTATTATTTATTGTTCAGTTGCTTTATTTTACTATTTATTGTACTTGTTACATAATTTTTATTTTTATTTTATTTTTATTTTTTTTATTCTATGTGGTTTATAAGGATAAATTTATTGCGTAAGTTATTTAATGACTTTATTTTTTTAAGTTATTGGTTTATTTTGCACTTTGTGAATTGCCCTTGTTCAGTTTAACAGTTAGGTATTATTTATTTATTAATTTACAGTTATAAAGTTTTATTTATTTATTAATTATTTAGTTTATTGAGAATATTTAATTGTTTGAATTTTTATTTTTATTTTTATTTTTTTGGTTGCCTGGGTGTTTGACCGTGTTGTACCAGGTTTGAAGGGATTTTGGTGTGTGTGAGGTGTTTGGCTGCTGGGGAGGCTGCTCTGCATGGTTTGTTGTTGCTTAGCAACAGTGGGAGGTGCCAAGTTTGAATGTGGTAGCAGTTGAGATTAGGCTTGTGGTTTTAATTTCATAATTTCACAATGAGTGTGGTTGGTCTCTCATGTGCATTGTGTCTCGTGACACAGTTGCTATGGTGTTTTGCAACTATGGTGTGTTGCAATTATTGTGAATCTTAGATGTACTGAAGGACGGTTCGTGGTAAAGGATTTTGTAGTTAGCTCTTCTGAATAGAGGGCAGTAGCTTGCTTGATAGCGGGAGCCATTTACGATCCTAGTACAGTTCAAGGATGGACACGTCTGAACGTGTCCTGTCCGGGCATGCATCTGATGGCCAATTGTTACCAAGATGCATTATGGGTAATACCCCTAAACATGTATATGGCGACCAACAAAGGGTCTCTTGTCTCCCTTCAGATCGAATGTCTGACGCTGCAAATAGCTCCTATCACTCAGGAGTTCACTCCCACTGTTGTAAACACCTTGCCGCATTCATGGACCCTCTGGCTGGCTGTTCTATTGAGCAACCATTGAACCATTGCCATCATCCTTGTTAGGGTTTAGTTTATGCCAGCAACCATTGAACCAT
>JAHWFP010051626.1:0-21419 GCA_023313725.1 Lithobius niger | reverse complement strand
AGCTAGGCTACGCTTGCTAGGGCAAATGACAAGGGCGAAACAAATACGGTTTCAGCAAGCGAAAGAGCAGAAACGTACTGCATGTTTGGGGCTCCATTCAACTGAATGGTTGACACCCAGGCCTAGGACAGTTTTTACCCATTGATCATTTAATATCAATTAGCTCTTACCCAAGCAGTACGTTTCTACTCTTTCGCTTGCTGAAACCGTATTTGTTTCGCCCTTGCCATTTGCCCTAGCAAGCGTAGCCTAGCTCTCCTCCTCAAAGTATTCTCTACTGACGAGCCCAAACAAGGGCGAAACAGTCTGTCTAGAGATCTTTGTGGGTGAGAGCTAATTGATATTAAATGATCAATTGGTAAAAATTGTCCTAGGCCTGGGTGTCAACCATTCAGTTGAATGGAGCCCCAAACAAGCAGTACGTTTCTGCTCTTTCGCTTGCTGAAACCGTATTTGTTTCGCCCTTGTCATTTGCTCTAGCAAGCGTAGCCTAGCTCTCTTCCACAAAGTATTGTCTACTGACGAGCCCAAACAAGGGCGAAACAGTCTGTCTAGAGGTCTTTGTGGGTGAGAGCTAATTTATATCAAACATATATGTAAGGTTAAGTTCCTTAAAGGAAGCTTCTAAAACACAACTAAGCTAGTATATTTCGGCTTTATGCCTGTATTGAAATAAAAAGAAGTAATTACATTTGTACTTAGTTTTTGAAGCTACGGCGGCCGGAAGTTTGAGCGCCTCGGCCCAGTTTGATGACTTTTTTGTTAGTGATGCTGTAGACAAACCAGAAGGAAATTTAAAGTTCTGTTTTCACAGGAATAAAGTTCAGATACGTGGCTATTAAGAGCTTCTATGTTTGGCCGATTCGGAGGGTAGCTTCACGTCGAAATCTTCAACCAAAGTCGGCGGATTTTGGTCGGGGGGGGGGGGGAGACTGGAAGTGTGGAGCTTCAGAAAAACTGAGTTTTTCCCCAAGGTTTTTGATGTTTGGAGTCCGGGTATCCTCTCCAATCATGCCGCAGCACAGAATACCATTACAGGCCGTCGAACAACAAGGACCACATCAACATTTTCGAACTACGAGGAATCCAACAAGCTCTAGAACATTTCCAGCCTCAAGTACGAGACCAAGTAATACAAGTCCAAGCTGACAATACAACAGCCCTGACTTACATTTGGAAAGAAGGGGGAACAAAATCCCGACAGTTGCACAAACTAACTTCAGAGATTTTCAACTTTTGCATCCAAAACAACGTCACCCTACTACCACTTCACATTCCAGGCAATAGAAATGTGATTGCAGACTCTCTGTCTCACCGAAAGCCACCAACAGGCGAATAGAGCCTCAAGAAATCCATCTGTGAATGTCTCTTCAACATCTGGGGCACACCGATGATAGACCTATTCGCCACGAGGCACAATGCCAGACTTCCCCATTACATCAGCCCGATCCCGGACGAAAAGGCAACGGCAGTTGACGCCCTGGTTTCCATGGCAGAACCTTTACGCATACCTGTTTCCACCATTCAAACTGCTTCCGCAGGTCCTTCAGAAAATAGAGGAAAGCCAAGGCCTCTTCCTCCTGATCATCCCTATGGCCATCAGCATCGTTGTTCCCCCACCTCTTAAATCTGATAGTCGACAAGCCAAGAAGCCTACCTCTTCTTCCAGATCTTCTGTCTCAACAGAAAGGGTCCAAGCTCCACCCAAACCTACCCAACCTAAATCTTCACGGGTGGCTACTCCTTCTCAAAACGGCAGGAATTCATCGAGAGGAGGCCGAACGCATTGCCTCAAAGGCAACCAGAGACTCAGCAAACCGACTGTACGACAGTCACTGGACCAAATAGATTCATTGGTGTATCACAAGGGAAATTAATCCAATCGACCCCCCCCCCCCCCCACTACTTCCTGATCTCCTGAAATTCTTCAATGACCCGTTCAACATTGACAAACTCAAAGGCTCAACAATCCTCGTCTACGCTCGTCATTAAACTCAGTCTTCAAATCAGCAAACAAGACTAAACTTCTCGAAGATTTAAAAATGTCACATCGCTTACTTTGAAAGTTCGAGTCCATGTTTATATTTTTTTATACGCTAAGGATATTTACCGTTCCAATATCCTTGTTGGAACAAGGATATTGGAACGGTAAATATCCTTAACTTTGAAATCTAAGCGTATAAAAAAACGTAATCATGTTCTCGAAGATTACCGCATTTCTGCCTTACTACACTACTTCGAGAATGAACGACCAACAACTAGACGAACAGTAACCAACTGGGATCTATACCTAGTTCTACAAGCTCTAATGGAAGAACCGTATGAGCCAATGCAAGACAGCTCCCTCTATCTAATGACCCAGCAAACTGTCTTTCTCGTAACTTTAGCAGTCAACCTACGCTGCTCTAAAATCCAAGCGTTATCAGCCGACCCAGCTTATTGCATCTTAGAACCAAACTACTCCTCGGTGACACTATAACCAAGAGCAAGCTTTCAGGCGGAAACCCAAAATCCAACTGAACTGCCAAAATCTTTCCTGCGCTATCAAACTTCCTCGGTGATGAACCTGATCGACTACTATGCCTGATCCGTGCACTACTACACTTCTACTTAACAAGAACCCAGCACGAAGACATCCGTAAAGGAAGAAACCAACTTTTCCTCCCCACAGACTCACAATCTAGCGAAACCTCCGCAGCAATGGTATCACGTTGGATTAAAAAGACCATCGAAACAGCCTACGACAACAAGGCAGCGCGAGTAGTAGCTTGAGAGTAACGGTACACGAAGTAAGAGCAATCTCCACATCGTGGGCCCACCACAACGCAACCCCGATTGAATAAATCCTTCAAGCAGCTTCCTGGCAAAACCCAACAACTTTCACCGCTCACTACCTAAGGGATATGTCAAGAGAAGAAAAGGTACTGCACCGGCTGAGACCAATCGTCGCAGCCAGGACCGTAGTCAAGCCCCCTTAAGCACTCAGAACGAAGCAGACGCAAACCATCCCATGATGGAAGCAAGACCCTTCCTAAAACAACGGTCCTTCTCAGGGCCACCAAATACTACGAAAGAGACCAAATTCCTGTTTTATCTCCTATGTTCTGAATAAAGTGCGAAATTTTTCTTTCAGATACATTTTTTAGGGGAAAGCGTGCTTGCAACCCAGGGCGCCCGTCAATGCAGTGCCCGCCATCTATCTTTGACGAGATCTCTTATTAATGCTAAAATTGACAGGTTAAGATGTTTTCCAGGTCAAAAAGAAAGCCCTTTTGGCAGCCCCCAGGTCTGGCTGGCTAAAAATGGTTTCTTTTGCCAAGGAAAACATACAACCAAACCCGCCCTGTCTTCCCTCTCGAGCCACCACCTGACACATTGAGAGGAAAATAAATGACTAAAGCGTGCGCACTCTCGCTTTCATAGAGGATGACTGCACCGCGCAGGTGCAGTGTGGGCTTGCAAGCAGGTGGCTACATGCAGCCAAGGCACGTCCAGGGAAACAACATTGCGGATCAATGTAATACTAAAATTAACAGATTATGTGTGTTTTCCTTGGCAACAGAAACTATTTTTAGCCGGCTAGACCTGGGGGCCAGCAAAATGGGCTATTTAAATGCTTTATAGCAGGAGCCTATAGAAAACAACTAGGAGCGTGTCTCGGTAACTTCCACTACAGTGTTAAGTCAGGAGCGGAATGCTAAATTAAGCACTCCTAACATAGACCAGCCACACACGCTCCTAGTTGTTTTCTATAGGCTTCTGGTTATAGCATATCAGAAACAAGCTGGTTCATTTAACCTTTTTATTATAATATTAATGCAACTATTTAGACAAAACTAGGTTCCTGAACTCGACTCCGGCCAATTTACCCTACGAATTTTAGAGGACATTTCTTTCTAATGTACATTTTTTACTTTAAATCTCCAAACAACTTCAACCATCTAAAGGATCAATTACATTGATTTACTCATGATTTATGAAAATACTCGAACTTCAATAATGACTCACAACTAATTTACGTTACTGCAAATTTTCAATAGTCATTAAACACCCGTTGTTATATGTTCAAACGCGAATATCTTCATCTGGCTTCCTGCGTTCTGGACACTCTACTGCATCGGATCGGTTGATCTTTGTTTGCTAGCGCTGTTGTCAACTGGAGGGATTTGTGCCATTGGAGGGCGAGTTTTTCTTGGAGTTTTGGGTGTACGAGATGGTAGATGAAATGGTGTGAAGGTGGTTGTAAATTCATAAGTTTAACTCCCTTGTTTTCATGGTGCTTGATTGCTAGTGATTCAAGAGCCCTTAAATGCTGATCAAATTTTGAGTTGGATTTGATCAACGTTTGTGTGCCACTCCAGTCGATTTCGTGTTTTGTGGTGTCACAATGACTACCCACCCTGTTTGTGTGGTGTCGAGTTCTGAATGCCATGATGTGATCAAGTAGGCGTAAATTAATGCCTCTCCTTGTCTCACCAATGTAGACCATGTTGCATTGTTTACCTGGGACTTTGTAGATGCCCCAGGGTGTTGTGGGGTAGTCTGCGGCCATTTGTTTTATGCTAGGTTGACAAAATCCATCTACAATCCAATCTACGATCATATTTACCATCCATCTACAATCCAATCTACAATCCATCTACAAACCATCTACAGTGGGAGGCGGATTGACAGACCACACAGCGATCGTGCACAGAAATCGGGTTAGTGCATATGGGTATATGCTCCGGTTGCCGAGCCAAGTGTTTGTTTCATGCATTTTATGTATTTAATGATTCACCTGAGTGCTTTGGTAATATTGTCGAGTGATGCTATCTTCCCAAGTTGTTGACATTCAAACCAGATGGAACCAAATTTAACTTACTTGCAGTCCGATGTTATACCTTCCGCTCTTTATTCTCGAATCACTTCACTGTTACATGAATGCTACAAAAAGTATAATAGATAACTTAAGGACTAGATGCATGCTAGACTCGCTTCCTAGATGGTGGTGCCATCTGACAAAAGGTACGCACAGTTTCACTACATACTTGCCGAGTAGTAGGAAAATGCAATTTGTCCACGGAGGACAGATACCAAGAAGGCCGCCCCCTTGTAAAACGAAAGTGCCGCCAACTTGGATGATGACCATCAATTTGGAAGGTCTTGAAGTCACATCCGGCCTGCCATTTTGAATGACGTCACTTCGTGTCAGCCATTTTGGGGTGTCCCAAATTGAAGTTGGCCTTGTAATAAACTTCTGTGCTGCGGTTTGATTGGAGAGGATACCCGGACTCCAAACATCAAAAACCTCGTGGAAAAATTCATGTTTTGCTGAAGCTCCACACTTCAGGACCCCCCCCTACCCGCCAAAGACCTCATCTTTGAGCGTGAATTTCTACAAGAAGTTACCAACAGAATCAGCCAATCTTAGTCTTCCTTAATAGCCAGATACTCGAACTTTATTCATGTGAAAACAGAACATTAAATTTCCTTCTGGTTCGTCCACAACAACCTTCACAAAAAGTCACCAAACTGAACCGTAACGCTCACACTTCCGGCCGCCGTACCTTCAAAACCCATGTACAAATGTAAATACTTCTTTTTACTTTATTACGGGCATAAAGACACTATACACTAGCTTAGTTGTGTTTTACCCGCACTCAGTACCTTTAAGGTACTTAACCTCACATATATGTTGGATACAGACTTAGTACGATATTTTTTATCTTGTTTGTTGGTATCCAAAATGCTATGAAAAATGTCCGACCTTTCTCGATCGCCATTCTCTGCTGAGAAATTAACTTTTAATGCATTATAGCATTTTACTGAGCTAGTTTATTGTAAAGGCTGGGGGCTAAAATCCTGATTGGTTAGGATACCCGGCACCAAAGATAGAAAAAAAACCTCGGGGAACCAATTTTTTTTTCTTAGCGCTCGGTAGCGCTATAGGCCTATTCCCAAAGCCTTCAACTTCAACTTGGTGCATCTCCCTGGAAAATGGACAAAAATGCTCTCTGTTTTCACCCCTTAATAGCCACGATCACTGTCACAAAACAGAACTTTAAAAATCATCTCCAATAATTAACTACAGCTATTTGAAAAACGCTCCAAACTGAGCGCTTTGCACGCAAATCGCTGATCGCCATTTTCCAAAAAAACAAAACTTGTGTATTTGTACTTTACTATTTTTTTTCCTCAGGCATAAAGACGACTAGTTTAGTGTTGTTGTAGGAGGGGCTGCCAGTCGGCACTCAACCACATATATGTAACTGAGGACCCGCACTCTACGTTTTTATTTTGAACTTCAATGCCGGTTTTGGTTTGTTATGAAAACTTCGACTGCACTCTGGTCATTATTTGCGTCTGCAATAATGTTGTAAGCTAAAATGCGTTATAGCATCTACACACAAGCTGGTTTATTTAATCTTTTGCTTAGTGCTTTTAAATAGCAATTTATTAACGTAACTTTTTCCCATGAACTCTACCTTGTCCAAAAAAACGGTACTTTTCTCTATAAAATTTTATCAGACATTTTGAGTGTTATCTTGTATTTATTTCAGGGCTCCGACCATAGCAACCTCATCTGAATGTATATATAGCCTTTTTCTACTATTAATCATGCAATAGATCAGAAACCATCCTTCTATTAAACTTTAATAATAATTTGAACACTAAACTCTGTCCCCCCCCCCTTATTCAATAGTTACGATACATAATATCGTAGTTTTTATTTATAGGCCTATTCACGTTGTTATAGTTCCAAACTCAAGCTAAAAGCCTCCCACGCCACCCAAGTCGGCAATTCCCTTTGCTCTTCAAGCTCCTACAATTCCCTTCCGATCAAAAGATAGTATTCAATTTCCCCTCCACTCAGAGCTCGAAGCTACCCTGCCCGTCCGCGCTGTCATGCCCACTTCCGATATTGACAGCCTGGCCGGTCTGAGTCAGTCTCTCCTCCTCCAGAGGTCCCTCTACCCCATTCCACCCTCCAGTCGCTCTCCTACAGGTACGCGGTTTCCCTCTACCTGGCTGCCAAGCAGCAGGTATAAAACTCAGCTCCAGAGGAAAACCAACAGCATTGCTCACTGATCTCAAAGGCTAGAGGTTGCTACAACAGTCGGAGTGGAGATGTCCCCCTTGGTCCGAATGTTGTCATTGTAAACGGGGTCTTGTATTAGACACTAGTGGTGAGGCCACCTTGACACCGCCGACTAAAAACCTGAGGGCAGAAATCTTCGTTTTTCAACGAACACTTTTTTTATTATTCTTACCTACTGCACCAAAAGACCTCACTACTCAAATAGGCATATCTCCATGGAAAATGCAGCAAATCGACCAATTCTTGCAGCTCTTAATAGAAGAACACATTATCTAACTTTCTGCCCAAAAACATCCTTAGATTTCATCTCCATTATTAAATGGCATCACTAGAAAAAACGCTCAAACTGAGCCGTAGTGAACTTCATTCCGGTCACCGTTTTCCAAAACATGTATATTTTGTATTTTATTCTTTCGGGCATAAAGCCAAAACACCAGCTTAGTTGTGTTCTAGGAGGGGCATGCTTGTACAGGTACACACGATATTTTTTATTTGTAAAACGAGTGACGACTTAACATTATTTATGAAAAATGTCCGACTAGTAAAAATTCACTTGTCTGCTTCTGCAAACAAGTAAAATTAATTTAAATGCATTATAGCATCTTTAAAAACTAGCTGGTATATTTAACCTTTTATTTTGTGTACAAATGCACTTTAGTAAACTTAATTTCTTACCGGAGCTCTTCGTTTATGTTTGTTTATTTTACGGACCCAGTGTTGATTTCATGTTTATTTTATAGCATCTCCATCCAAACTCCGACCGTAGCTAACCTCTAAATGAAAAACAAACTGGCTTTCCTTCGATGAAAATCATGTCTTGTAAATATCAGTTTATTCCCAAAGCCAATGTCAATTCTGAGCTAACACTTCGTCCCCCCCCCCTCCCCCTCCTTCAATAGTTGCGATACCTAATATCATAGTTTTAAATTATAGGCCTATTCACGTTGCAAGTTCAAATCTCAGTTTCTAAGGCCTCTCAAGTCACTAAAGTCGGCAATTCCCTATGCTCTCTTAGCTGCCAATATTCCCTTCCAACCAGATTGCAGTATTCAATTCCCCCTCCACTCAGAACGCAAAGCTACCCTGCCCGTCCGCGCTGCCATGCCTACTTCCGGTAGTGACAGCCTGGCCGGCCAGAGTCAGTTTCCTTCCTCCATCCTTGGCCCCTCTGCCCTGCTCCCCCCCCCCCCCCCCGGTCACTCTCCTACAGTACCACGCTCTCCCTCTACCTGCCTGCCATACAGAAGGTATATAAACCCAGACTCAGGAGAATCTCGTTAGCACAGCTCAGTAATCTCAAAGCTAGAGGTAGCTACGCCGGTCGGGAGTGGAGATGATACCGCGGTCCGATTGTTGCCATGCCGGGCAAAGGTAGTTGGTTCGTATGACTTAGTTTAAATTGAAAGTTTATCTTTTGGACTCTGAATTCAAAATTTATAGCTTAATTTTAACCTAACCTTTTAGCTTTGAATGTAACTTTTGGTGCGTTAAGACAAACGGCATTTAGGACGTTAACGGCCATAACTTAAGGGTTCACGGTCCCTTACTAAAAACCAGCTTTCATTTCACCGTTTTCATTAATCTAACTTAATGTAAAACAAAGGCCGTTGGGTCAATTAGATTTGCAGAAGCATAGTACTTCATGGAGCGTACATCCCTTTTCTAATGTGAATTCCGAGGCGGACGGTTTGATCTTTTGGGGGTTCCCGTTTGAAACAAAACAGTAAAACCAGGTCTACTATTATAAGTCAGCCGAGGCTGTTTGTACTTTAGAGGGCTCTTTTGCGAAATCTCTGTTGCCTAAAATCCCGGTTTCTATTTGAAATTGTTTTGTGAACATAATTCTTGTTCAAGTGTCGAATTTAATGTAAAATTCAAGTAACGTTTTTAAACTAAAAACTAAGTTGTAAATGGTATTCCAAATGTAAAGTGTCACCTTTAACATGTTTGTTTAAAATAAAAACCAGGAGTTTTAAACGCCAGTTGGTTTACTAGTGTGATGTTTGCTGGAAGTTAGTATTTAAGACAATTCTCTTCAAATTTAACTTAGCTAGCTTTTCCCACCTTGATGGCAGCAATACCCGCTATTTAATCACTAGTTAGGTCTTAGATTAGGACTTCAATGCTCCATTCCCTACACCGGGACAGTAGCAGTTGGGCTGTTTAACCAAACAAAAGTACGTCAAATCAACGCAGAGTGATAGATAGTAAGACCCAGTTACACCAGGCGCCGGCGATGTTACAAGCACCTACTCCGTCGTAGCATCCGCCGTTACTAATGGTGGCAGCGGTAGGATGAATAGGTGCTGTTCCTACAAGCGTTTCCCCCCCCCCCTGCCATGCTACTATGCCATTTGTGTTGAACAATTCTTCAACAAGATGTCCGTGACTCGGACACTATAGTCACAAGAAAAAGATGTCAGCTTGCCGCTCATATCAATGCAAAATCCGATGTCCGCACTGACGAGAACAACAGTGCAAACCATCAGCTCCAGCAACAAAGCCAGTTCCGAAGCCAGGAAGCAAGAATAGCAGCCCCCCCCCCCAACTTGGAAATCAACAAGCCGCGGATCGACCGCTGCAAGGAGGACTCAGCCGATTCCGTATGTGAGGCTCCGTAGCCGTATTCAGTGGACTTTGGACAATGCCAACCATCGTCCCAGTGCAGTAGACCTCAACCCGAGACGTGCTACAGTAGAAGTGTGCAAGCCTATTCATTTGTCAGGTGGGAAGTTTGGATTGGACTTGACTGACCGCACAGTGATTGTGTCTGGGGTAAGTGTGCATAAGATATGCTTAAGGCCGCCAAGCCGAGTGTTATAGTTAAGAGCCTTTTAGGTATTTTAATTGTTTATACACCTGAGTGCTAGGGGTCTAAAATAAGTGTATTTCTTGCTAAAACTTACGGGAGTTGGGAGAGCTAGAGGTGGTCACGGCCGGTCAGAAGTGGAGATGCCGCGTTCTGAAGGTTGCCATGCCGGGCAAAGGTAGTGGTCAGTATGAGTTACTAGTTAATTGAAAGTTTAACTTTAGGACCCCCAATTCTAAATTTATAGTTCAATTTTTAACTTACTTCTAGTCTTTGAGAATTTTACAGTTAAGCAAGCCATCGGTATTTCTGGCCCCTTGCTTACTGTACTATCAGAGTGGTTTTCTTCCAAAAAATCAGCGTTCCTTTGTTTATCTTAAACCACGTTTTAATTTAAATGGTAGACAGTAGCTCTTGAGGATTCGGGCACTCTTTTGCGAAAGATTTATCTGTCTAGGACTAATTAATACTTTAGCGGATGCGAGTTTAAATTAGAGGGTTTTCAGGATTGGGCCCAAAAACTACTTTTTCTAGTTGAAATTGTGTACTTTTATTTAAAAGCTAGTTGTTACTTTTAAAGGTCGAATTTTCTGTAATGTAAATTCGTTTGCTTTCACTGAAAGCCTGTTGCTTTAATTTAAAGCCTTCTGTTGTAACTAGTAAGCAAAATGTAAACTACAAGTTCGGTTTCTAGTGCGGATTAATTGCTAGCATTTAAATAATATGTAGCCCATTTTTATTCTAAACCCCCTTAGCTTTCAATCTTACCCACCGGTGGTGGCAGCCTTAAAGACCAGGTAGAAATACTGGATAGCCTAATTTAATTTAGTTAGGAAAGTTATCTTAACTCCCTCCGCGATTGAGGCCCTACTATGCTGTTTTAAACTAAAATAGTCAACAAAGTCATTTCCACATGCAAGAAAGTCAACCATGAGTGTAGAGACGTTACAAGCACCTAGCCCGTCGTAGCATCCGCACGCTACAGACTTCTAGGGGTGTTCAATATTGAAATCCGCCATTTTTAGGTGTCTCAAATTGAAGTCGGCCATTTTAAGGTTTGTTAATACTTTGCTCCCAGTACTTTTCCACCCCAATAACTCGGGAACTGTTGGTCCTAGAGCAAAACCGCTTGGGATTTGGCTTCCCATCCCCTAAAGGAATTAGTTGGATGGCCCAATCTCCGTTAACGGGGCTTACTTACCCTATGGGCAGTAAAAATGGTAGGGTTTAAAATGCCGAACGTTTCCTTTGTTACAGTTCATAGTGCGCGCGTAGAACCGACATTAGCCAAGAGGTTGAATTATGAACATTACTAATGTAGCGGTGCTCACAGGTCCTTGAGGTGCCTACTGTTCTGCACCGACATCTGGTGTGGTCTCGGGAAAGTTAGAAGTTCTTCGGGTGGCCGTTTTTACTTTTGCGGAGAAAAACTGGCATAGCAGTCACTACTGCACGGTTAGGAATAGAGCGTCTATGTCCTATCTAAAGTTTAGAACTATCTAATCGTTGGTTCACTGCCACCAGGTGGGTGGTTTAATTGCTAACCTTAGGCTTTAAATAAAAATGATTTGTTTTTAGATAAAACACTAGCAAATTAAATCTCTCTAGAAGCAAACTGAGTTTAAAACTACTCTCGGTTTTAATAAACAGGGGAAAGAAACACTTTACATGGCAACTAGTCCTTACAAAAATAGCTTTCAGGGAAAGTACACAATTAATTTACAAAAATAAATTATCGGCAACGAATTTCAAAGTAAAATTCACACTTACAATTTCGAATAGAAAATGTTCTTTGGTGTTACCTAAACACCTCTAAGTTAGAAAAAGTACCTCACAATTTCAATCTTAGTCTTAGTTTAAGATTATGTTTCAAGGCTTCTGGCACAAGATCAAATCTACTTATTCACATTGAGTCAACCTAGCAATAATCAGGGCCCTACCATCGAAGTCTGTGCTTCTGTGATTATGCTACAGGACCTTGGTGATCTCAAAAAAAAAAGTTTGTTTACATTTTGTAAGACAAACGGAAAGAAAGCCGGTTTTTAGAAAGGGGACCTTAAACCCTTAAGTTATGGGAGGGGAGACCAGAAAATGCTGATGGTTTTAACTACCCATAATCGCGAATCCAAAGTCAAAGTTAAGTTTAAATCTTTAAGTTGAAATTTAGAATAAATTAAGTTCCGAAAAATTAAATTAAAGCTAAAACTAGTTATCTAAACTACTACCCTGCCCGGCATGGCAACACTCGGACTGGGGACATCTCTGCTCCGACCACCGTAGTAACGTCTGACTTGGAAATTGAGCTATGCTCTGGATGCAGCCTATGCAGGTCTGTTTTATACCAGCTGCCTAGCAGCAAGGGAGGAGGGAAGGGTGGTCCTGTAGGAGAGCGACGGGGGGGGGTAGAGGGACCTCTTGACTCTTGAGGAGGAAACTGACTAGACCGGCCTGGCTGTCAATACTGGAAGTGGGCATGGCAGTGCGGACGGGCAGGGTAGCTTGGTGCTCTGAGTGGAGGGGAAATTGAATGGAGTATTTTGATTGGAAGGGAATATCTGCAGCTTGCAGGGCAAAGGGAATTACCGACACGGGAGCTTTAGAGGGCCTGAGTTTTGAAAGTGCAAGTGAGTTTGGAACTCATAACAACGTGAATAGGCCTATAAATAAAAACTACGATATTATGTATCTATCGCAACTATTGAAGGGAGGGGGGGGGGACGAAGTGTTTAGCTCAAATCTTTTTACAAACGTGAAATTTTAATAGAAGGAACGTTACAACGGTCGAAGCTCTGAAATAAATACAAGATAAACACTTTGGGAAAAAATGTCCGGTAAAATTCGAAGGAAAGTTTTGCCGAGTTCAGTAGTGTTCAGAGACCTAGTTTTTGCTAAACTGTTGCCCAATTAAAATAAAATAAAAGGTTAAATATACTAGCTTTTTCCCTGAATGCTAGAACGCATGAACATTAATGAAATATTATTGCAGCCGCTAATAATAAAAATTACAGTCGAAGTTTTCATAATAAACTTGGCCTTCGTTAAAATAAAAACATCAAGTGTTGGGTTTTCAAATACATGTATGTGAGGTGAAATACCTCCTAAACAACACTAAGCTGGTTGGCTTTATGCCTGCAAAAGAAAAAAGTAATTACAATTTTTTTGTACAAAGTGTTGAAAATAGCGATTGAAGATTTACGTGCGGTGCCGGTAATTTTGGTGACTTTTTCAAAATGATGTAGAGAATTTTTGAAGAGGAAATTTAAAGTTCTGTTTTCGTAGAAGTCTTGGGAAAGTTCAGGTCTATTAAGGGCCGCAAATTTTAAACGTTTTGGTCCATTTTTCACGGAGATGTGGGTTGTTGAAGACTGAGGTCTCTATAGGCCTATTGAGCGCTACTTAAAAAAATAGTTCATTGCAAAAACGATAAACCCTCAGGTTTTTGATCTTTTGAGCAGAGGTCTCCTCTCAAATCTGATGGTGAAGACTAGCTTCTTTACACTAATGCCGATTTTACGAACGCGCTCATTCATGCATACACAAATGCTTGTATACACACAGGTTGAGGTTTAAGATGGAAAGGAGTGGGGTGCGATGGGTTTGGGTAAGAGTACAGCCACCTTTCCACCTTGGTTGGACCTGCCAGAGACCGAAGTCGCCGATGGTATAGCCGACCACACCGTGTAGATGAGGGAGAGGGGAGGATATCTTTGAAGCTACTGTTCTTGTTTCTTAGCAGCATATGTCTCTCGCCTCTTCTTTTTTCCAGCCGCCTTTTCCTCCTCGCTCATGTTTGCTTGCCTCTCCTTCTTAGCTGCCGCATCTCTGGCTCTCGCATCCGCCTTCTGTCCTTCGGTCATGGCTTTTCTTTTCTCTCCCTTACGTCTCGCTCCTCGCGACTCTTTATTAAAGTTTCCGTTCCTGCGCCGTATTCTGCTTTCTACTCGCTATCTTCTTTTTTTCGCTCATGGTGGTGCGTCTCTCCTGTTCTGCCAAACGCTTTCTCGCCTTTCTTTCCTCCGCTCACCCGACTGGATCGTTCTACCTTCTCTGACGGTTCTTCACCAACTCATATCTGCGGGATGCTTTCACATCCTCCTTTGCCTTCTTAACCGCATTGACTTCGGCGCGGGCTCGGACCCCCGCAGCGACGTTCGCCTCCTCCTCCACTTTCTCGTCACTCACTACATCCATGTCTAGAGTTGAAGTCGTCCACGTACTCCTGCCAGGTTCCGGACTCGATGTGGCTGATGGCTAGGATGTTTTCTCCATCATCCCGGATGAACCTCTTATCGTACGGTGAGATAAGGGACTTGGTCACTTTCACTGTGGATAACTCGTGTCTGCTGCTGGCAATTTTACCCCAGGTGCCCTTCACCACCGAAGTCACGGACAATGCTGCTCTGTAGTTATCGAAGGCCAAATGTTTCCTCACGAACAGTTTCTTGAGTCCTTTGGCCTTCTTCGTTTTGGATGACGGGGTCTTGGTGGCGTACATCTTAGCGCGGAGCCCAACAAATTCCTGAATCGGGACGCCACCCACCTCGTCGTTCATCTTCCCCCAACATTTGCATGTTTGTGTCGGAGAAGAGATGGTGGACCCGAGGATAGTTGCTCGTGTCGAAACGGCTCGCATCATGATGCATGTCATCATACACGTCATCCGTTTGTACGCGGTAGCAGATGCTGTCTGTGACCGTAAATAGTAGTTCGGCGCGATCCCCTTACTTTGGTTTGATGTAGTCATAATGTAACTCGTACACAGTGAGCTTGCTAAGTTTCGGTATGGAAAAACCCGAATAGGTTGGGAGATCGCACCAGACCTTCCACATCCGCAGGTTGAGCGGAACGAAACCTTCGTGTAAGATCTTGAAGTAGTCGGCGTGGGGCAGGGAGGTGTACGTCATCGCCGACTCTGAGTCGGTGCAGAGATTGACGTTAAGACGCTTCCTTTTGTTTTCTAGGGTCTTGCCAAACACTGAGTTGTTCAGGAGCTTGAAGTACTCTTTTTCGAATGGAGCTGTTGCCTGCTACCTCCTCTCGGTGTTGGCGAGGATGTACGGTTTCAACCACGGTTTCTGTTTAAAGGCGATGATTCTACAGATGTGGTGGAGAACCAAACCGCGGCGGAGATAAAACTTCAGGTTACGGTAATGTACAACGTCCCGGAGTTTGTGAACAAGTTTGAACAAGTTGAAACAAGTTTGAACAAGTTTGAACAAGTTGTGAACAAGTTTGGAACAAGCTTTACGGTGGACTTGATGTCGTGGCCCAGAGCTTCCGCCATTGCCTTTGCCTAGGGTGAAATGTGTTCCTCCCGGATCTCAAACTTCTCCGGTGCCAGCGGGTAGTCACTGTGCTTCGTGCAGCTCGCTGGGGTACTCCAGGTCGACTTCGAGGATATAACTGACATCTCGCTGATCTGGAACGGTGCTCACGTCGAACATTCGGATTTCCACCCTCATCACATAACGGAACCGGTCGTAGGGAAGGTAATCGCACATCGCGAGACCGTACAGGTTGTTCACGTTTAAGTCGAAGATGAAGGAGGAAGGTTGTTCGGGATCGTGTTCCGGCAGGTATCTGTTGTTGGCTTCGGCATGTCGCTTGCTGATGGAAGAGACTCCACCACGGATACCGGACGTAATCAAGTTGTGTTTTTCCACATGGGTGCAAAGCTCCAATTTCGCCCCGGTCATTCTACGGGCGGCTTCCCAGCTGCACCCTGGAGTGGAGTGGACACATAGTAGCACGGGTCCAACCGGTAGTTAGCTAGAGAGACCCGGCGAAACTCTTTGAAAACTACCGCTAGCAGGAAGACGTCGGTCATCTGATATATTTCATGGTACAATCCGGTTCCAGACATTCCTCACGTGAGTGTAGTCTTCGTCCGAGATCCCCTCTTCGCTCAGTTCCGAGTAGAACGCGTCTTGAGGTGGAAGAACTTCTTCGTCGAAAACGGACATATCACCGACATATTTGTACGGGTAGACGCCTTTGCGATTCAGGAGATCTGCGGCTTTGCACCCGAGCCACACCACCGTGAAACCAATTTGTGCCCATGCCGGCTTCTAGAATCGGGAAGCTACCACCACCGCGGTTATCGACCAGAGTGGACAGCGAGGCCTTCATGAAACCGTTGCTGTTTAAGAAACGGAGGTTGATGATATTAGCGGCTAACGTCACGGTCATGCTCTGGAACCTCTCGGCGTTCCGCCCGATGACGTCCACTTTCCCGGGAAACTTGTGCACGGCGCGCACCAAGAGGTGCATGTCATACCCCTCCAGGTTATGGAACATGATGGGGATAGTCCTTTGTTGACGGTTGCTTAAGTTGCATTGCGAGTGTGCCAGGCCGCGATACTTCCCGCTGACGTGGCAGTGGTCTCGAACTTTCCGATCTTCAATCTTCTGTGAAATGGGGTTGAAGCTAAAACTGCAGTAGTGGCATCGCCGAGCTGTGTCGAAAGCCCGCTGTTCGCCGGGTGTTAGGACGAATGGCTGTACTTCGGCCAGCAGAGCCTCGTACCGGTTTGCTTCCTCCACCATGCAATCGTAGAACACCTCCACCGCATCTTCTCCCAGGTATAACCTTGGTTTACGATTTCCCCCTCGAGCCCCACCACGACATAGCCGAAGCTGCAGCACGGTACGAGTTGGGTGAGCTTGGTTGTGGAGCTCGTGGAAGAATCAGGTTGGGGGGGGGGGGGAATCGGGTTGGACGGTCTGGACGGGGCGGTTAAGGCACTCGAAGTCTGCTTAGCTGATTCGGGGGAAGGGGTTCTGACGGTTAAAGAATCGAAAGCTGAGCTTGTTTTTACCGGGTTTTCGGAATCTGAGGGCTTGAGCGGGGTTGGGGTTGATCTTCACGCATTCTTCTCGGTGGGTCAACAACATCCACTCCTTCCCGAACCCGGTGAAGCAGTTTCGACAGTAGAATTTAGCGTGCGAGCCTTTTCCTCGGTATCGCAAGAGTTTCACGATGTCGACGATGGCGCAGTAGTGGGTGTTGAGTGGGGCATCACCGGTATCTTCGCCTACCCCCTCTTCGCCGCCATCATCATCCGTCGGCAACAGGAGAAGATCGATGGGCTGGCCGGAAAAGTTTTTAGAGGCACGAAGAGGGTGAAGTTTGATGTTTGACTTCGTCGGTGTAGCTTATGGCAATAACTTGACCTTAACCTTCATTGTACCGGCAACACCAGCAGCGGCCGCCTTCTCACCCCCCCCCCCCCCCCCGATGTTTGACAGCAGTATACGCCAGGCTGCGGAAGCCAGCTCTTCGACGGCTCGGTGTCATTCTTCCAGATCGGAGCTGGTGGCGTAGGCTAGGTCGTGTGGTTTACAAGCTTCTCCTAGAGCGTTTATGCCGACATCTCCCCTTGCCAGTCTCTTGCCGAGTTTCGTACCGGGTATGCAGGGTATGCATTCCCGGAGATGTGGAGTTCTACAGGTAGTTTATCGATGATCTTGTTAAACAGACCCGAACCTTTCTTGCCCCGCTCCCAACCCTTCTGGAACTGGGCTTTCTTGGTCCCGTAGTCCGCGCAGTTGCCTTGCAACAACAGCCGGTTATTCGAAGTCGTTACAAGGTTGGAGTCGAGGGTATCGGTGTCCTGTTTACACTTCAAGCAGTACATGTTTAAAATGAGTGTCAGGCCTTTATTAAACTGAATAAAGGCTTAAATAATGAAACTCATCAATTGCGACTACCTCGGGGAAACTGTCGGGAAGATGAAGACACCTTGGAGTAAGCTTAGATTCCCCAATTCACTTCGGTGTATCGTCTGCGGTCCGGCCGGGTGCGGGAAGACGAATCTCTTCCTCAACTCTTCTGCAACGAGGGCTGGTTAGAATACGACAGACTCTATGTGTCCTCCAAGACCCTGTATCAGAGTATGTACGAGCGGCTGTGTAAACGTGGACTGCCGAAAAACGCTCGTTTTATCCAAACGAGAAATTTTTTTTTCTTGAGCGCCCAAATGCCTCGATTTTGCAGATCTCGCCGTTTTCTCAATAATGGACCAAATCGGTCAAACTTTTCGACATTTAATAGCCTGTCCTAATACAAGCCTCTTGGGGGAGCCCAAATCCGAACTTTCTATCCAGTAGATCCTCAAATCCGCATTTGAAAATCGTCCAAAACTAACCGCAGCGCTCCTTCATCATGGCTGCCATTATTGTAAACTTGTATTCATGTATTTCGATTTTATTGCTTCTATTTTCGGGTAAAAAGCCTCATACACTAGCTTAGTTGTAGATTAGGAGGGGCTTAATCTACGAAGGTACTTGACCTCACATACATGTACAGACAACAATTTCAAGTTTGATATTTTTATTGTGTTTGTCGGCCGCAATCCTTATGAAAAATTTCCACAACGATCGATTTATCATTCAACTTTAAAGTTGGACTTCCAAATTAACTTAAATGCGTTATAGCATCCAACAGCTAGTTTATTTAACCGCATTTATACTTTATAATAATGAACGTAAAAAGTCGTCGTAAACACCGTTGAACCTTAGACTGAAACTCCACGTACACCAGGGAAACCGGGGGCGTTACAAGCACCTAAGCCGTCGTAGCCTCCGCTGTTACAACTGGTGGCAGTGGTGGGTTGAACAGGTGCTGTTCCCGTCAAGCGTTTCCCCCCTGCCATGCTACAAACCTAGAAGGATGCAAGCCACTTCCAACTAGACATCTGTGGTCCCGTTAAACATGGCCACGAAGTAGATGCCTGTGACTACGTTACACAAAGTCACGAAACAGATGTCATACTAAAAGCAAAAAAATAGTACAACCCCTGCGTGCAGCCCTAACAACTGCCGGCGCCACGAAGCAACAGCTGCCGCTTCCAGTAGACGTCCTCCAGCCAAGAGCCGTCTCAACCCCAACCGATGCTGTAGGAGAACAGGCCCGTCAGGGAACCAGCGCTCCGTGCAGCCAAGCCGAGGATTTTGCGTGTGATTCTCCAAGGTCCCGTGGATTTGATCGCCAGTGACGATCGACTCCAAACATCAGTGCCGGACTTCCAGTACTATGGTGGAACGGAAGGACAGACTGACCGTACAGCGATTGTACAAAAATTGGGTAAGTGTACATGAGATATGCTTAGAGGCCGCCAAGCCGAGTGTTGTAGTTGATAGCATTTATGCAATTTAGCTATTCATATACCAGAGTGCTAGGGGTCTTAAAAGTGTATTTTTTATGTGCAATCTTACTGGATTTGGGAGAGAAGTTTTTTAAGTAATTCGCTCTGCTCAAAATTAACGTTAAATTTTATGCGGCTGCATTTAATTTTTGTTTCATTTATAAAAGCTTTATTTTGAAACCATGTTAAACGTTAAACCTAAAAATGTCCGAAATGGATGAGTTAGAAGAAATCATTCGTGATATACAAAACAAGGACTTAAAGAAGGTCTGTTTAAACTTAGGCTTTACAGTCAGTGATTCTAGAGCCGAATCCCAACAAATCTTACGAGCAGCCCTCGAAGATGGTAAATTGGATTTAAGTGAACTAGCTAATGCTATTGAAGGGAGAGAAGCTTCTATTTTTTCTAAAAAAGAATTAGCCACGAAAGAAAATGAACTATTTCTTAAAGCAGAAGAATTAAAGTTAAGAGCACTTGAAGTAGCAGACGCAGAGAAAAAACATGCTGTTGACTTAGTCGAGGCCGACCGTCGTCGCACTCATGAACTAGCCTTAAGGGACCAAGATGCCCAAATTAACGATCGTGCTAGCGCAATGGAACTAGCCAAGTTAGATAAGCAGCTCGAACTAGATAAGCTAAATGCTGCTACGATATCTTAACCCCGCTCTAAACGGAGCAAACAGCGCTCCCCCAGCTCCCCCAAATCCAGTTGCAAAACATGGTAAAGTTGCGGACGTAGTTCGTCTCGTCAACAAATGGATGCCCAAAACTGAAATCAACAGTTTTCTTAAGATTTTTGAACGCACAATGACTAGTCAGAAAATTCCTAGAGATCAATGGGTCACGGGACTCCAACCCCTCGTCGGCGAGGTTCTAATTAAAGTTTGTGATCAGCTAACAGACGCTGAAATGCAGGACTACGACATAGTCAAAAATAAATTGCTTGCCCGTTTTGTCCATACTAAAGAGTCGGTTCAAACCCAATTTCGTTCACTAGAGAAAGAAGTTGACATGCAATTTCACGACTACGCTTTTGAGCTAGAGACGTTATTTACTAGGTGTTTAGCTTTAGCTAAAGTTAACGGAGATTACAACAAACTTGTCAATCTAATGCTTTTAGAGCAATTTTATAAATCTTGCCCTACCCAACTTAGAAAATGGATCTCTGATCAAATTAAGTTAGGGACGTTGGCTGAAGCAGCCCAACTTTGTGACGAGTTCACAACCCGCAATAAACAAATTGCTACCAAAACTGCCTCTCATGCAGCCAAAACACAGCCCATAGCTGTACCATCAAACCAAGGTTCTAAACCTACTGGTCAACAGCGTGGTTACAACCGTAACCACAACACGACAGCTAATCCGGCCGGATCTCTCAGTGTAAACGCAGATAACCCAGGAGGGGACCCTGCCATAAACATTAGTGCTAGTGAAAAAACTAACTCTAATCCAGATAGAGTCAGGCATTGCTACGTGTGTAATTCTCCCCAACATTTTCGTAGTGAATGCTCCGAACTCGAAACCACAGCAAGCAAATGCATGTTTCCCAGTTGGGAAAAATGCTAGTGAAATTCTTAAGGCTAGTACGCTGTCCGGTAGCATAGGGAAAAATAAAATGATATTTTATGCGATTCCGGAAGCTCAGTCTCGCTGGTTAGCGCTAGACTCGCACGAAATTGGCCACGTTTAAAACGAAGGGTTCAATGTCAAACTGCCTTGTGTAGCCAAGTGTTTAAATTAGACCGGGTAAATCTAAGCCTAAGGTTAGATGATGGCACAGTGTTAAAATTAGTAGCATGCATTACACCGGTCAACAATTCGGTCTACGGTGTCGTTTTGGGCGTACCCGGATTAGATAAGCTAAACCTACTGCGCAGACCAGTAACCGCCCCGCTCCTTGATTTTTCTTCCCTGCCAGCCGAGGTGGCTACGCCCCTCGTCAGAAACAGCCCACGTCAATCAAAGAAACGTAAGAGCCACCGTAAACAAACCAGTCCCGCGGGATTGGTCAAGCCCCAAACACCAGCAGTGCTTCCGCCTATCGTCGTTAAGTCCTCAAGAAGCGCAGACGAAAGGGGTCTGCTGAAAACTTCGGAAGTTAACCCATTGCGAGTTAATGAGACCCAAGTCCCCTCCCTTGACCAACGGATGGACCGGTGCCATCTTTCTTGGTGTAATAAAGCAACGAAAAATGCATTGAACCTGCCTCCTAAAGGCAAGATAAAACGAAGTTTGTCAGCTAGTGATATAAACCATAGTTTAGTCATGTCAGAAAAACCCAGAATTAACGAATTTAGCTTTTGCAAATAACTTTTAAGTTACGTGAGCAAACGTTTCCACCCTAAAATGTTTTGATAGTTTTCCAGGGTTTGGTGAAGTAAA
>JAHWFP010051622.1:2991-20241 GCA_023313725.1 Lithobius niger | reverse complement strand
AGCCATTCCCTAGCGTCCCTTTAGCACGAGGCATAAGGATGGCATTACCGAGGATGGGGTCGGACGCAGCGCATGGCGTGAAGCTGGGAACAAGGCGGACAGCCTGCCTGGCTCTGAGTGAAGAAGAAAATAGATTACCTAATGTGGGGGGGGGGGGGGGCAGCTTCCTATCCTGCCCCTGCCTTACAGACAAAAATCTAGTAAGGGGAAGGAAGGGTGGTGAGGATCGTGACGTTGTTGTTCTGAATGGGAGCAAGTGCTCCCCTCCTCCTCCCCCGAGTAGGGGAGCGAGGGGTAACGAGAGGAGTGTGAAAAGTGTCCTGTGAGGAATGCATCCAAGAGCCCAGGAGTAGGGCTGGGGGAACTGTAGACTGATTCATGCAGGCCTATCCTAGAGAGCTTATGTCCTCCTTCCCGGAGATATAAATGTGGGCGGAACTGGTAGAGGACCAGGGGCAGTAGGATGCGGAGGACTGGGATGGGACATGGAGATAAATAGGATGGAGATCTCCGTCCACAGGAAAGTTGGGAGGATCGTCGTTGCTTAGGAATCGAAGCTTTGGTGGATGAAAGGTAGGTGAAGGCCGGCTGATGATCCAAGAGGAACAGTGAAGGCTGGTGATGGCAAGGACAGAGGCGGATGGCGGCGCGTACATCCGAGGATCGAAGGACTAGCTGATGAAGAGGATGAATGACAAGAGGATGGTGCCTGCGAGATGTACAGAATACGACCCGAAGCGGATCGGTCTCTCCGAAAGTGCCCCTGGTTGCTTCAGAAGGAAATGAGGAAATTAACGACGGGAGGATACCGGAAGCGGGTTAAGTGGTTGTCGAACAGCAGAGGATCGGTGAGTAGGGATACGTCTGGACCGACGATGTGTCACCGTGGCAGGAGGAATTATCCTGATCCTAGGGGAGGACGGAGTGGCCCTCCGGCCTGCGGATCCAAGGACTGTAGAAGGTATGACCGGGAGGGAGCGGAACCTCAACCGGTAGAATCTTGGAAGACATCCTGCAGAAGCGGATGAGGGCGGATCACAGAGAGGACGAGAATCGCTGGTCCAGAGGACCGGCGGACGAGAAGACGATGGAGAGGAGCGACGGACAGGAAGATGTCCAATCGGCAGTGGAACACCTGCGAAAATAGAAGCATCCTAGTCAGAGGATGGACCGGTTCTCTATCCGCTCCTAAGGGCGGAGCAGAGGAAACCTGGAGTGGATAGTGAAAGTAGCTGGTCCTAAGGTCCAGTGGATCCGTGAAGAGGATGGAGGCATGCTGGAGGATGGCACAAGTATTGGACCAGTTGAGGAGCAGCGTATAGTACAGCTGCACAGGACAAAAGTCGAGCAGACTGCATCGTCAGAATATGTATCAGAAAGAGGGCTGCGCAGTAGAATGCGCAAGTGGTGAAGACGCGGAGGGATACCATACCTCTATAAGGAACAACAGCATCCGATGCTGGAGGGAAGGAAGGCGCAATCCGACAGTAAGCGGTTAAACGGCTCAATCAAAAAGGGCTGTGCAGAAACAATGCGCAGTGGGGAGCCGCGGATGAGGAACTTCTTTTTTTTTCGTAGGTGAAATCCGATAGAAGGCAATGAGGCAGCCCATCCCAGGAATGCTGCGCGGAGGCAGCCCCCAGGTAGGGGGACTGAGGACGAGGATCGGCGCTGGGCTGAACAGTCACCCACTGCCCATACGCAACGCAGACGCGAGGTCGTCGGCCAAAAACAAGGAACGGTCGCTCCGAGGGATGGCAGCGTGCGGAGGGCCCAGACAAACAGCCGGGACTGGCGAGGAAAGGGGGAGGATATCCCTTGCGTCCCGTTTGCTAGCGGCATCACGAAGCGGAGGCGGACGTTGCGGAGGCTAGTGCTAGAAGCGGATGGTAAGCACAGCGTCCCAACGAAGTGAACAGCGTGGCGGCTAGAGAAGAAACGGTAAGCTCTGCTGCTCCGCCTCGACTTATATACGATGGAGGCTGCGCAGTAGCAAGCGGAGCTGAAGAATTCGTTTTATCTCTAGAAGAAACAGCATTGGAGAAGGAGAATGTTAATAAATTCAGTAATGGATTTTTTCACGGCAAGTAGAAATTAGTTTTACAATCCTAAAATACTCACCTTCAGTAGAACCCACCCACCTCCCTGCTTTCGTTGAACCCGGTGGTTCATAAGCTGTGTGGCAAGATGGCGGCACTGCTAGCATTCATAACGAACGTGAAGCAGCGCCGGAAGGAGATAGATTATACTCGATTGTTGGTCAAAAATTAAATTAATTTAATTTGGGCAACGAAAAGTATATAATAAGCGATTTTAGCATATATTACTTAGGGCGAGTATTTTAGGATAGTAAAAACTAATTTTATAGTGTGTTAAAATTCCGTTTTTGTGGCATTTGCGAGAAAAGTACCAATGCCACAGAAAAGACTGAAAATTGTTGAAGAGTGAGGCTATACAAATCTGGCAGCAAGTCACATAAGTAAAGCTCAACATATTGTTTTCTAGTTGACTGTTCAAAATTAATCTGAGGTAAGGGGGGACGGGGAGATGAGGGGGTGGGGGGTAGGAAGAGGGGGGGTCAAAACTTTGTGATGCAGACCTTCCCCAATTTGTTAATCTCCCCCCCCCCTCCATCCTAGAATTGTCCTAAAGGCCGTGTCACCATGGGCGATTGCGTGCGTAGCGACTGTGTGTTTGGACTTAAAACTGATTCTTGGTGTACTCGCAGAATGATTTGTCTTTTGTTCGTGTAATAAGCAGTAGTGACTTGTTGAAAGTAGTTGCTTTGGTGGTCGGTACGTGCAGCAACTGGAACCAGTGTGGGGCTTATGGACTGAAAGTTCGTCTGCGTGATTGGTGAATTAGTGCATTGTCATAGGCAGCATGTTCTGAAGTAAGACTCGACAAACCTCGACACATTGTTATAACCATAATCTTGCTAAGTACCCGTAATAGAGCATGTACAATCATTACTACTATAAACGACCTTTGTTGTTTCAAGTAAGGTTTACCTAAACCGAAATCAAAACACAATAGCAACACTAATAAGCTTTCCTGC
Organism: Lithobius niger; assembly: GCA_023313725.1. Lineage (NCBI taxonomy): Eukaryota > Metazoa > Arthropoda > Chilopoda > Lithobiomorpha > Lithobiidae > Lithobius > Lithobius niger. Next base: position 17,183 of record JAHWFP010051622.1, on the reverse strand, counting down.
AAGGCTACGGATACCACAACGTAGCTGCAATGTTTAGTCCACATGAAACCTTAACACTGTATTCAACCATTAGAAACGTAAATTAAATTAAAAACACTGCAACTGCTAAAAAAAATGCACTGGTAATTAAAAATGATGAGCCAACGGTAATTTAATGTTTTATATAAGACCAGTTTTTAGTACAATGTAGACCAAATTCCAACTTGTAACGAAGTGACAGGATGCCAACCTACGTTGAGCTGAACCGGTAAACCTTCGACCAGCTCACCTTTCAAGAACGACTCGGGAAACATCGATACTTATGAAAAAGGCAATTTACTTCGGACACAAAGCACGAAGACACATTTCTGGGTAGGTGGCCATGTTGTATCTCTCTGTTGCTTTCTCCTACGGGCTCACGCCACCACCACCACCACCACTTGGCATCCGAACGTGGCACAGCTGACGAAGGCCAGCTGTGCGAGTGTGCACCCTCACACGCTCCCTCCCAACAAATCGTCGGATGGTCGTCGCCCCAAGGTGGGGCGCTACGTTACATGATCCAATTTTTTTACCTTTTAGGAACACCTTCCCATACAGAAAGTGTTACAAAACTTTAAAATCGATATTTCTTAATCTATGACAATTATTTTTCCTTGAAGATGAGACACTCGTGCGCTCTTCCAACAATTAACGCCTGCGTTCCAATCACGTTTCTCATGCACATGCTCGCGTGCACTTTTCAGTTTCTTCGTTCACACTGAACATGGTGCATAGATGTTCCGAAGGGGCGTCTTAGTCCATGGTGTTTATGTTTGTGCGCCCCAAAGTCTTAGTTCATAACGTTATTGTTGTTGCGCCCCGAAGGTACGTCTTGGTTCATCAATCCCCAACTCCTTGTAGGTTTTTACGAGATTGGTGTCGAAATGATGTGTCTATAACAGTAAGATACCATACTGTGAACCGTTTAAATTTTCCAATGCAGCAGTCTTTACAAAACAAATGACTACACTTAATAGCTACAAAAGAATCGTCCACAATTTATTTTGTTACTTACACAAATATTACTTATTATGTTAGTTAAAACTGAATTGGGTTCTGCTGTGCATTTAATACACGAGCAGGGAACAAATTCTGTCGCTTCCGCCAATAAGGGGGCAAGTGCCATTTTGACCAAAATTGATATTTTTGCGCTGGCACTTGCTCCTTTATTCCACGCACCTTTCAGTGAATCAAAAACGAAAGTTGCGTGCTTCGTTTTGAAGCTATAGTGCTTTTGCATTTGGCGCCATTAGATGGTGTTAGCTACAATGTTACTTTTGCAAGTAATAAGGTGGCAAGTGCCATTTGCCCCTAGGTTCTTGCAAGCAATAAGGGAGCAAGTGCCATCTTAAAACAATGCATTTGTGCATGACAACGCCACTCCAAATGTTGGAAAAACATTGTGTAAACACAAATGAAATCAACAATTTCAGGAGGGTTCCACTCTTCAAACGAGGAGTAACCGTGGAAGGAAAGGTAAGTACCGAAGGGCACTTACACCATTTTTAATTAATAAAAGTAGGCACTTACCCCCTTATTATTCTTGCTTTAATGGAGCTTTATTGTTATCCTAGAATAGCGGTTAATATTGTAATGCATAAGTCTGCACGTTTACTTTGACACTAGTGCGTAAATTTATGACCTGATACTGTTTTTTGACTCTCCTGCAAAAATTAACTTTTTGGCACTTGCCCCCTTATTGTTGGAAGCGACAGAATTAAAACAGATATAAAATTGCATCTCTTCATTTCTGAACTTGCATATGCCACTAATCTGGCCAATGAAGGAATTTGGGCTAACAATAAAAATCTAACAACCAAATCAGTAACTCTTTGATAATTTCCCTCTGTACGGCTAATTCAAGTCCAGACGAAAACTTAAGTTGAATTTGTGGCATCCTTTTATAACTTGCATTTTTGTTAAAGATCGTGATCGTTAATTTAGCTTGTGTGCACAATGTATAAATATTGACGCTGTATTCCAACCGTCACACATTTTACGTAAATTGTGTGTATCGGGTTACGGTAATCTTCCCAAGAAATCTTGAGACTTGGATACGGACAAAATTGTTTCACCAGGTCAAGGCAGATTTTTTGAGTATGAGCATTCTTCACGAAGTCCCTTAATGCATGCCCTTGGAGAAATGCACCCTAAAGAGTAGAAAAACAATTTAAGCATTAAAAAGGCAAGGTTGTACCGAAGACCTACTTTACCGCTGAACCGAATCAAACACATCTTAGTCAGCTAAACAATCACGCACGAAACCAATTAATATTAAGAAAAATTGTACGTATATGAATCATTCTGAACAGTGCTTTAAATTATTTTTTAACACATACATATACGCTATATTTATTGGAACTTACAACTTATGTGAAGAGATTTGCGAAAACAAGTGTCTTTATATTTTCTGTCATAACTATTCAATGGCTACAGCTAAAAACAGTATTTTGCCAGCTCCAGGAAGGACGGCTGAAAAATGTTTCTATGGACCGATAGGATATTAATTGTACCTGTTAATTTTTGCTTTCATTCCTCGAATGATGTTTTTCCCTAAAGGTTTTAAAGTTGTTCAGATCCGTCCTGCTGCGTAAACCAAATGCGCATGCGTGAGCACACTCCTCCCTATAAAAACATCGAATGGTAGCCGGAAGCCCTCTTTTTTTTTTTTTTTTTTTACTCTCGATATGTCATCATGGTGACTCAAGACAAGAGGGTAGGTAGGGTCGGTTCAGGTCACGTATATTTCCTGTCAGGCAATAGAAACAATTTTTAGCCGGCCTTCCTGGGGACTGGCAAAATACTGTTTCTATCTGCCATTCAAAAATAAACATTACCTGTTAACTTTTGCATTAACAATAGACCTCGTCAAAACTGGACGAGCTGGATCCTCCCGAAAGTTACATAACTTCACACTTTATTCAAACAAACACAGAAGAAAGAAGTCATTTGATTTTCTTTCGTAGGATGTGGTGGCCCTGAAAAGGGTCGTTTGTTTAAATATGGGTCTTGCTTTTGCTTCATAGTGCTTAAAGGGGGGGGGGGGGGGGGGGGACACATCTGGCAGTGACAATTGCCCCAGACGGCGCAGTCCATCGGCTTGGGTGGTCATCTCCCTGAAGTAATGTGATGTGAAAACAGACTTATTTCTCAAGGAGGCAGCGGAGAGGATCTCAGGAACCGGGAAGTTGTTGTGGAAGGCCCATGATGTTGAAATTGCCCTTACTTCGTGCACCGCAATCGTGACGTTGTTATCAGATACGTCGAGGTTGGAATCTTATTAGCATATTGGATGACTTGTTTTATCCATGTTGCGATCCTTCTTGCTGAGGTTTCACCAGAAGGGTTCTTGTAGGTTAGGAAGAGCTGGATACGATCTTTGCGGAATTCACTGTTTTGTCTTTTTGATGCAATATCGTAATGCACGAACAGGACAGAGCAAACGTTCAGGTTCATCACCGATTATGTTAGTAAGCACTGGAATGATGATCAGTTTGATGGTTGGAAGGTTTTTAGGTCTTTGCTCGAAATGACGCTCTTGGGAGTAGACGTACATGTTGTGAAACTGGGATAAAAGAAAGTAAGGCTGGGTCGGTGGACAAGGTTTGAACTTTATTGAGACGTAAGCTGGTGGCTAAGATGATTAGGAAAACAGTTTCGCATGTTAAGGCGCCTGAACCAGAGGAAGATCCCAATGCGGAAAAAGTCGAGTGTGGTTGGGCGTTCAATTTCGAAAGACTTGATTAGAGAGGACATTTGAAAGCCTTCGAGCAGTTGAGATCTGCCTGCTGTTTTGAAGATGATTTGAGGGCTAAACGGTTAACGACAATCGGGGGCATTCGTTGAAAAGGTCATAGAAGATAAGATTAATAGTTAACATAGAGGGAGCTTGATTGGATCGACTTTCCTCCCCGTACACCAATGAAAACGATAATTTAAAAAGGGGGGGGGGGGGATTGAGGCTTAATGGCGTCGTCGTCGTTAAAAGGGTAAAATTAGTTTTTACTAGCCTAAAATACTTACCTTCAGTAATTATGCTTAAAATCACCATTTTACGCTATCGCAGTTCGGTTATCAACTTAAAAACTCCCTTTTTTAGCTTGTACCAAAACTTTCTCTCCATTCCCGCCTGGCGCGCTGCCACTCCTATCCAGGAGGCCGCCATCTTGTTTGGTCCCTTCATCACATTTTGAACTCTCCTGTTCAGTGAATGCGGGGAGGGGGGCGGGTTTTTACTGAAGGTAAGTATTTTAGGCTAGTAAAAACTAATTTTAGCCTTTTAAAATTATCGTTTATTACTACCTGCAAATACTTACGTTCAGTAATTATGCTGAATTTGTCATTCAGGCGGTGGTAGTTACCCCACTGAACTCTGGAGAGTACGCCTACTACTATTTGTATACGGAACAAGTAAACTTCCCCTTTTTTAAACAGCTGGGTCTCGTCTTCTTTTCCAATTCTCTCAGTGGTGTGTTCCTCTACCTGGGCGTCCCTGGTCTGCACTCAGGTTGACTCCATCAGTTGGGTTTAGCACCATCTCCAGTATGAATAGTAGGCTTTACACTGGTGTGTCCCTCCATTCGGGTGTCCCCAGTCTACACTTACGGTGACCCCGTCCGGCGGGTTACTTCTCCATCTCATCAGATGAAGTCTTCCTCAGAGCACCTTTCCTGCCACCACATGACCCCTCACTACATTCTCTCCCCTAGATCCACATGTGTCCCGTAGATAATGTTTAATGAAGGTGCTACGGTTATTCCATGAGCACGCCGTCACCACCTCATCTAATGGCGTGCCGCACCCGTAGGCCCATGATGCGGCCAAGGCTCGGAGCTCATGCGCCCCGACTTCTGCTGGGAGATCCTCATGATTCGGGCCGTTCTCATACGGCCTTTTGATCACGGCACAGATCCACTTCCCTAGCTTGAAGGGGGACACTCCCTTATCCAGGACCTCGCTATTGTTGGTGTCCACATCCAAGAACAGTGGAGTAGTCCGATTATGACCCTGGTTCCCTTCGATCCTCCTCCATTCTTCTCGGTCAGGTAGAACCTCAAAGCTCTAATCGGGCACTATAAATGTTCCTGGTTTCCTGGCTGCCCACTCCCACTCAGAGCTTTAATCCGCACTGGTCTTGGCTTAGTTCCCGGTTTGCAATTCTACGCTCTAAAATGGGCCGGGAAGGTTAAGTTTACTTCCAACCAATCTTTGGCAAAACGAATATGACCTTCGTCCCTGGTGAAGGCGGCCATCTCACTTTGGCGTGCTACCGAAGCTAACGCGACCAGGAACAGCGTCTTCTGAGACAGGCATAGAATGGACGCAGTTCTAGCTGGCTCGTACGGGGCGCCCATTAGGCTTTGCAGCACTAAGGGCAGATTCCACTTAGGGAACAACTTTGTTTGTCTTGGTCTTCCATTCTCAAAAGCTGTCATCTGCTTGGATATCACCACGTTAGTCACAGTCTTGGATTCTCCTACGCACGTCTATACCGAGTTGATGGCCGATCTGTAGCCCTTGATGGCGCTCGGGGACAGACCCTTTTCGAAAAGTTCTTCGAAGAAAGCTGACAGCAAAGGTAAGTCCGGGTTGCACGGGTCGCAACCTGTTTTCTCACACCACTCGAACCACTTTTTCCATTTAGCATTGTAGTTACGTTGTGACGACTCTCTCAAACACTTCATGATCCTGGAAGCCACTCCTTCCTTTACCCCCCCCCCCCCCTCACCAAATTCTTCTTCAGTTTCCAACCTAGAAGATTCAGCATGGAAGGGTTTTGGTGCAGTGTTCTTCCCTGGTGCTGGGATAAAAAGTTCGTCGTGATTTGCAGAGGGATTGGGTCCTCTTTCCTCATCTCCATCAACTCTGGGAACCATGGCGCCGCCGGCCACGATGGGGCCACTAAGATGAACTTGCCTCTTGACGCTCTCATCTTGTTGATCACTTTCTGAAGAAGTTTGAACGGTGGGAAAAGGTATGCATTCAGCCCCTCCCAGCTGATTGAACAACGCGTCCGTTGCCCAAGCTAGCGCATCCGGGAACGGGGACACGAAACATGTCAGCTGAGTTGTGCTGGGTTGCGAACAGGTCTACAGACGGGGTTCCCCACCGAAGAAACACGGCCTTGCAAACTTGTGGGTCTAACCTCCATTCTGTAGTCGGCACCAGTGTTCCCCTGGACAACTCGTCCGCCCAAACATTGAGACTTCCTGCAATGTGGCGAGGGACCGGCATGATCCCGTACTGCAGGCAGATCTCGAATAGGATGGAGGCTTCTTCCATAAGGGACTTCGAGTGGGTGCCTCCCCCTTTCTTCACATACGCTACTGCCGTGGCATTGTCGCACATGATGCCCACCACTTGATGTTCTAGTCTCGTGCTCCAGGTTATAAGCGCTTTCCAGACCGCTCTTAGCTCTAGAACATTGATATGAAGGTTTTTCTCCACCTCGCCCCATACGTTGGACACAGCTTCCCTCGAAAGGTGAGCACCCCAACCTGTCAGAGGCATCCAAAAAACAGGAGTAAATTCAGCACAGGTTCGTGCAGTGGTATTCCAACCCCTAGGTTGTCCTTCACCGTCCACCACTCTAAGTTCTTCCTCGGGAGACCTTGGAGTGGGATGACATCTTTCCAGCTGCTCCGTGGTTGCCACGCTGTCTTCCGAAACCAATGAATTGGTTTCACCCGCCAGTGGCCTAGCGGGACCAGTCTGGCGTTGGAGTCCAAGAGCCCAATGAGCGACGCCAACTCCTTTGCCGTCGCTGCGGTTCTCTTGTTGAAAGCAATCACCGAAGTCTTTGTCTTTGCAATCCTCCCCTGCGTGGGTCTTATCAACATTGTCACGGTATCGAACTCCGCACCCAGGAACACAAAGCTGGAGCTCGGAGCAGGTCTCGACTTCTTGAGGTTTATTCCAAGTCCCAAATGCAAGAACAGGGAGTTGCACATTTCCCACTGTCGTGTCAGAAGAACCCTGTCTTTGTTCTGAACCAGCCAATCGTCCAGGTAAGCATGAGCTTTGATATGATGTAGGTGCAAATATGCCAAGACTGGTTTCAACACACGTATGGAGCCGTTGCTAGCCCGAATGGAATAGAGGTGAACTGGAACGATTTCCAACCTGTTACAAGGCGGAACAGGTGTCGAACCGAAGGATGGAGAGGATGGTCTCGAAAGGGCGAACGATCCCGTGGTTTGTCTGCGGGTTTCTTGCTGCTCCCTCTTCCCCCATATAGTTCATTCCAGTGTCCGGACGCCGGCTGTTGGATCCTGGCATAAACTGTCTTGCATTTTGAGCCCCCGCGGTTCATGCTTGTAGAGGCTTGGACGGGTCTCACATTTTCTTTGAGCTTGGGAGCCAACTCTTTGAGTAGTTGACCATTAAACAAGTCTCCCGAACCATGCACTGGTAGAAGTCTCAACTTGCCCGCTACATCCGCCGGAATTCCTGTCGCAGATTCTAGGAGGGCGTCCCGTCGGCAAAAAGCATTGTTCATAAGAAGGCGGCACTGCCAATTAAAACTGTCCTTGTGGAAGGATGACGCCCTCTTAAGAAGGTGCATGCACTCTCTAATCGTCCTATTTTCCCCGAGTTCTGGGTTGACCAGGGCCATTGCCTTCAAAGCTGCCGTCGACGACGAGTAGATCAGCCCTGCCCGAGAGCTAGCCCTCATGCTGGCCCTCAGCATAATGTCGTCTTCTTCAAATTGCTGGGTGAGAGTCTTAATAAACGACGGGTTCTTCAGGATGGAATCCAGCTCGACATTACATTGTTCTGTCACATATTCGGCCTCCTTGAAGGTCCGAAACCTCTTTTTATTCGGAGCACCTTTCCCCATAGACTTGAAGAACATATGTGATTTCTTTGGATCGTGAGGTGGCAGGGGTTTTGAAGATGAAATTGGCAGTTCGTTCGTCCTTGTTAAGGACTCCGTGTTAGGCAGTTGCCTAAACATCACTGCGGATTGTGGTAGACGAGAGGGTTGTTGCCTGCGATTACCCTCATTCGCTAACGTATCCATGGGGTGGGGGGGGGGGGGTCATTTGGATCTTCCACTGGCGGTGGCCCCTCCTTGACGAAACGAGTCTCAAATGCTTGAGAGCCACCTCCGTATACTCCGCCCAGGGAATATACGCTGGTCCTTCGTTGAACGGGTCATCCTTGTTGTACCCTTCTGACTCTCCGTCACTATCGAATGGGCCGTCACTGCCGTCCTCCCCAGTTTTTATCCATCCAGTCACTCCTTCGCCGTCTCCCAAACCCTCTTTCCCTTTTCTCTTCCTTGAGTTACTGTCCACTCCTGAACTACATGGGGCAGGAACTCCCTCACTTGCGGTCGAATGCTCTACACCCCTTTGAGGTGCCGATATCAAAATCCGTGCCGGCGACGCCTGTCCGTCAAGTGGCGACTGACCGGCGACTAATTGGCGACGACACATTTTCGGCGACACGTTTACGTCCTCCCGCAGTGGTGACATCGTGGACACGGACGGCGACAACTCAGCAACTTGTGGCGACTTGACGCCTGTCGTGCTTGTCGCCATAAACGAACTCATCATGTCCAGTCGTTTCGTAATTTTGTCCTCACTGGACTTTACTACACCTACATTTTTAAGAGTTTTTCCACTGGAGCCCTTCACGCTCCCCTCAAACGAACCGCTCTTACTCACCGACCTGTGACTTGATGGCCTGTTCAATTTTCCTGCTTTCGCAGAGCTTTTCACACGGTCGGAACGACCTCCCGACTTGGTATGGGACACGTCTTTCTCCCCAGACGTTTCCCGCTAATCACGTGGCGACACCTGTCGCCGTGGCAACTGCACAAAGGACGGCGCTCAATGTCTGTCGTAACGCTAGGAAACGGCACCGTAGCAAGTCCTAAACAGGCCAGATCCGATAAATGTCTCGATCCTTTGGCTCCCAGATTCTCCACCGATTTCTCCTCCTCCTTGTGTAAGAATGGTTTAAAAATGTGGAGCATATCCGCCATAAAGACGCCGAACTTTTTGTCAATTCCCAACACGGCCGAATCCACCTCGTCAGTGATCCGTTGCGAGACGCGTTGCCTTAGCATCAAAAATCATGTTCGAAGCCAGCAATTCTTCGTTGGAAATGGCACAATTTCTACCTGTACCGTCTCACAAGCCTTAGGATCTATCAGCAACAGTTCATCGTGCATGACCACGCTTTCTTGGATCGCTGCAAATTCATTTTCATTGTTCGACGCCATCTTTGTTTCCTCCTCTTGTTGGGTAAACACCAACGGCATCTCCAGATTTTTGCTCATCTCTGCTAGTCTTTCGTCCACCGAAACTGCAGCTGCTGCTGCCCTGGCCCACTAATCCACCTCTTGATCCGATTTTTTCTACGTATGCAGAATCTCTTTCACGGTAGATCGATGGTGTAGATTGCACAGTTCACAACTTTAGTGACGAAATTACACGGCCTGCACTCTCGACTAAGTGGGTGAAAATCCCTCGACTGTCTTTTGCACGTACACTTGTCGAACGTCTTCGATTTTAGTCTCTCACGAAGCAGTTCCTTAGCCTCTTCCACTGTGGCCATTTTTCTGCCCGAAAAAGTTGATAACTTCTCTTCCAATCGTCAAAACGAAGGTAGCGATGTACAGCATGTCCTACACAATGGCGTGCTCAAAATGTGATGGGGGGACCAAACAAGATGGCGGCCTCCTGGATAGGAGTGGCAGCGCGCCAGGCGGGAGTGGAGAGAACGTTTTGGTACAAGCTAAAAAAGGGAGTTTTTTAGTTGATAAATGAGCAGCAATAGCGTAAAATGGTGATTTTAAGCATAATTACTGAACTTAAGTATTTGCAGGTAGTAAGAACCATCTTTTCCAATGGCTGTCATAAATTTTGTTGGTTGACTCTCATGGCCTTGCTTGCAATTCTGATGGCTTCTTGATGAGTTTGACAACAGCAGATAGTAGACGACAGTACTCGGAGCTTTAGAAGTTGCGGGAACCACATTCCCGATGGCAAATTCGGTGCTATCAAGAGGAAGCTGCCTTGGCAGGCCTAATTTCCTGGAGGACTTGTGGTAGATACTTGAACGGGAGGAAAAAGGTATGACGGTGACGTGATGTGAAGATGTTTGGAAATTACCACTGTAGTCGCCGTAGGCCGTTATTTTCCACTGTAATGAGCGGAGGGATACTGGTTAAAATCCACAGATTCGTCGCTCCCCTTAGACTTCATTTAAATATCCGAAGTAACAAAATAAGTCTTACGTTAATATAATGTTCACTCAACTTTGACGTAGTTAATTGCAAATTTTCGGTGGTTTTATATTTTCGTAAGATCATCCACCTTCTCAAGGCTGCACAAACCAGGAACACTTGCATGCATGGGAAGTTGTGTTGATCTTAAGAAAACCACTTTCACTCCGTTCTTGTAGTTGCAATGGGAATCATTAGCGATGGTGGCTCCCTGTGTTTATTCATTGTCAGCTGAAAAGAGGCGGCCTCGCCATTTCTCAGGTCACAGGACAATTCAGACGTCACAATTTTCGTCATGCCTAGATACTCATGAAGGGGGACATAGGCTTTTCAGAATGCTGTATCGAAATACATTCCAAAGATCTCAGGTGGGGTTAAAAACTTGAGTTAGATTTCAGTAGCACTTTGGTGCGATCCTACACAATTCGGTGTTTTTTTTTAAGATGTGATGTTCAGCTACGCCATTCTTTCTGTCATTCTTCGCCACTGCTTGCATGTGTTCAGGTTCTCGTACCCAAATTAACTTCTATGTCTCGCCCACATGAATGGAGTCACAGTGAGAGCATGGAATTACGCAGTAGTTTTGGTATGTGCTAAGTTGATTTTTTCCAATTGGAGGTTGGACTCAAAAGCGTTAGTAGTCTCGGTGCTAGAGGAGGACCATCTTTGGAGTAAGACTTTTTGTTGTGGTTTTACCTCAGTGGTGTGCGTTTGCTCAGTGTCGCAGTCTGGAATCAGTTGATGTCGACCTATGCATTAAGCAGGGTTCGCACACATCAAAAAAATTCTTTATAAGCACTTTTAAGGACTCAGAAGCACTTTATAATGACCATTTGTAAGCACCTTTCAGTAACAATACAGCCTAAAAAGTCATGCTTCCAGTAACGGCTTGAAAATAACTTAGGTTAGGTAGGTAAGATTTTTTTAATGTTTTAATAATAACCAAATATACTTTACACTAACCTTAAATTTTTCTTTAAACGTAGCACTAAAAGTTGAATTTTTGTTGCAATTTAAATTACATTTATAAGAAACAAGTCGTATTTTCAGGCCCAAATAAGCACTTTTAAGGACCTTTGGAGCTTACTGTATTTGGATCATGAAAGCACTTGTAAGGTCCTTACAAATGCCAAAATTAAAATAAGCACTGTAAGCACCCTGTACGAACCCTGTTTAAGGATTGGGGGGGTGTTCTTGAAGTAGCATTAAACCCCTTTTTGACAAGGACCTGTCTGATGCGATTGCTCTTTCCTGGAGCGTGTGACCACCTGGATTGGCACGTCGGTGGGCGTCGTTGGATTTTGACTTTCCTTTCACTTTTTAACCTTAGTGATCGCTCCATTTAAAGTTAAAATTAGTATTTATTTTATCCTACAATTCTCACCTTTAGATAACTCACTCCCACTTGTGCTCAACCGAATAATTCTAACAACGATTGTGAAGAGTAAGTGTGGAAGGGCCTACTAGGAATCAGTAGAGCGCCACATTGCTGGGAGCCAATGAACCTTGTTATTAATGTTTTGAGCAATGTGGCATTAATATTTACGATATTAAGCATAAATCTAAAGGTAAGTATTTTGGGATAAGTGGATACTAATTTTATTTCTAAAATGTACGCTTTTTTAAACCTTTTTTGACACCTTCGATACTACCGAATTTGATATAAAGTTTTGGTTTTCGATACCACTACCGATACCAAGAAAGTATCGGTATTGAAATTTGATAGCTTTGCCCACCCCTGACCGACACCAAGGCAATGTTATTTATTTACTATCCAGTTCAACGGAAAAGCTGCCTTGCGATAAACTATGTGTATTTATTTCAGCAGAATATACAATGTGCAATACACGCTGAATCAAAATGTGCAGTAAAATCATATGAAAATAAATGTGGAAGGAGGTGAGCAACAACATGCAAACCTACACAAAACAGATAATTATTAGAGTCGATTAGACTCTTATGCGAACGGTCTGTCTGTCGGGGTGTCTGTGTTTCGCGCCATAACGTTTTAACGAATTATCGGATTTCTGTCAAATTTTTCACACACATTCTATGGCACATTTCTAGGTCTAAGTTCGAAAGTGGGCCGAATTCGTTGGGAAAATCCTCCACAAGAAATAATCAAAGATTTTTTTTCGCAACAAACGTATGAGGTTCGTTATTTTTTCTTCAGCCGACTAACGTCATCCATCCACGACCAACTACTGGGAACTATGTAGCCTTCGGCAGCGGCTGATGTCACCACCAACCGACCAATGACTGGCAACTTGCTATTATCATTATACTGATCACCGACGTAAGCACGCGGCCCACTGATTTCATGCGTACGAACTAGATAAAACGGTTGTATAGTCATTTTGGCATAGCGTAGACTTGGGCTACTTGTTTGGACAATCGTTCATGACTTTAATGCTTAGTACTTTTTTTTGAAGGGGGGGGGGGAGAATTATTTAAAACAACTTCTACTGTATGACATTTGTTATTTTGTTGTCAGGGGAGAGGGAATCAAATTCATAAAACTACTTTTGAGCAATGATTGTGCTATTTAGATATTTCATCCTTATCAGTCGTGTGATGTGGCAACGTCGCAGTTGGATAAATGAAATGTGCAAAACGCCGAGACTAAACGGTTTGGAGGCCTCCCGTATCATAAAACTGCCAAACGGTGCTTAATATTTTTAATGTTGTTTCAGTTCACTAGTGTTCTAATTAAACTTACAGTTTAAAATGAAACCAATAGAATAATCATAGTGGGCTCGTCTTTAATTGAAAGGTGTGCGCCGCCATGCCATCCATCGCAGTTAATGATCAAAAGCAAGAAATGCAAGCGACCACTGGTTTTAAGGTTGCATATGCGTCGTGGAACCGCGACCAACACATCTAGTAGGTGAGAACGCAATGCTAAAAAAAGTTGGGAGTTACACGGAATGTAAAAGTTTGGCCACCTGCTGAAATTTGTTGGTTAGGTGGTATTATTCAATACTAGAAGGGGGGGGGCCAACTTGGCAGGCCGCCATCTTGGAAAATGGCGGCCGGAAAACAGTTTTTTTGATTTATCTCAAGAACAGTAACTCCAATCAAAAAACTTAAAAATGCAAATTTGTTCAGCACATCATTCTGCACAAAACATATTCCCATCAACTTTTTAGTGGAGGCAACGGTTAAGAAGAAAAATCAGAATAAAACTATTACATACCTTTTGCGGGCAGTGTGATAAGCATACATAGTACTACATTCGAGTCTATAACGTTTGACCTAATACAGATAAACGAATGAGGATTAAAGCGTTAGAAAGGTACGATTAATACCTTTCGAATGCTCTAAACTACATTTATGTAACTTTATTAGATCAAACTTTACAGATTAAAACGTAATATAGTATATGTTTACTGCAGCCACGTAAGTGTGCCACTCACGTACTATTACGTTCGAACCTGTAAAAACTTTACCGAATATAGATACTTGAATGCAATCGTTTGAAAGGTATTAACCACCCATTTTGAACCCCCCCTCCCCCCAATCTCGCGACGCACCATTAAGCTTCAACCCCCCACCCCCGTTTTGAATGCTTCAAATCCCACACGTGAAACTATGTTATATTGGACGATTGGTCACAGACTCAAAAGAGGAAGACTATATTTTTGGAATAAATGTTAATTTAATATTTTTTCTCAAATGCTGGTGTTGAACATGGCTCTTATTCAACCATTAATTAATTATTTATTCAAACAAATACGTTCTTCCTTTACAATATTAACGCCATGGACTAAGGACTGTGCCTAATTCCAACACATTGTGCATAATCCACAACACACATTGTGGTACTTCCAATTCCAACACACCTGTTATTGAGGATAAGTACAAAAACTTCAAAACGGAGGTGGGGGGCGGGGTGTGAATTGAAGCTTAATGGCACGTCGAGAGCTGGGGGGGG
>JAHWFP010051621.1:1181-12984 GCA_023313725.1 Lithobius niger | reverse complement strand
AATTTTTGTTAGCCATAACGGCGTTGAAAAGGCTTTCTTCTTTCAAAAGTACACGTTTTTGCATATCTCGAGAGAGTCGATACTGTAGTAAAGTAACTGGAGATCCGGGGAAAAATTTCAAATTGAGACCCCCTCCGACATATCGGGGCAAAATTTTAAACTGAAGTCCCCCATCCCCCCACTCCCGACATATCGCGGCAAAATTTTAAACTGAGGGTCAAAAATTTAAGCTAAGCACCCTGACGTATACGGTGGAAAAATTTTGAATCCCGGACACAGTACTGTACTGAATCTTGTTTAAACTGTACACACTCTCGTTCCTGGTAAAGGCATTCTTGCATCACTTCCGGGTAGCATTGTTTATTACAGGGTTCAGACGAAACATGGAAAACCTGCAGAACGTGGAAACCTCAGGGAAAATGAAAACAGAGCCGAAATCTCAGGGAAATTTCAGGGAAAACAAGAATTTTTATGAAAATCAGGGAAAGGACAGGGAAATTTGAAAAATATCTGTGTGTTTGTTTTCTAAGTTCAGTTAAATTAGCAGATCAGAAACAAAATCTTAGGCTAGTAGCAAATATTTAAAATTGTCCTTTAATATGTTCAAGTATTTTAGATATTGCTTCAATGAACTAAATCTTAGGCTGTTACGAATATCTGTGGTGAAAATACGTTTAGTCACGTCTGGACTAGTGTCTAAAACAGCTCTTTTCTGGGATGTTGGATTATTTTGGTACAATATTAATAAAACCATTAGCTACCGCCTGTTTTCCCTAACTAAACATCTTGTGAACACCTGGAAATTGCCATTGGATGCACCTGGAAAACCTGGAAATGTCAGGGAAATCCACCCAAAACCAAAACTGGTAGAAAAACCCGCCAAGTTTCCAAAAACGGTCGGCCTTTGAAGGTAGTGATATCATTCCACCAGGGAAAGGCCGCCAAGGTTAATCCTATTAGCCAAGTTAATCGCACCGAATAATACTTTAGACCGCTAGTAGCAATCTTCTAGTTTTCATTTAACTTTCGAACTATTAGTATGTGCGATTGACTTGGCTAATAGGATTAACCTTGGCGGCCTTTCCCTGGTGGAATGATATCACTACCTTCAAAGGCCGACCGTTTTTGGAAACCAGGAAATGTCAGGGAAATTTGGAATTAAAAATTGTCTGAATCCTGTATTACTATTACTTTGTTAAGGTTTTTTTTTGCAATGAGATTTCGACACTAATAAATGAGCCATGAATTTTGCAAATTTCGGTGGCTTTATACCCTCAACGAGGCGCGGTGAGGCCTCCTGCCAGATGAGGCCCTTGATAATTACCTCCCTTCCCCTCTCTCAAATTTTCGTAAAGTATCCGGTTTCTATAGTTCCACCGGTTGATTGTTAATATAGTGACCAGTCTTTACTTGTAGGCCTAACATTTTAAATTTATTACCAAAACTAAAGCCCTAAATACCCCTCTCCCCTTAATCCCCCTCACCTTCAAAAAATAAATAAGAATTAGCGTTAAGTGTATTGCAAGGCCTCTTGCGAGTTGTATTTTAAGCCTCGAAAATGGCACGAAAAGGGCTAGTAAAGGCTGGAATTGGTTTAGGTGAGAACTATACGAAATCAGCGTGGTTTATCTAACTCGTGATTAAAGAAATGGATCCCTAACATTCCTTAACCTTTCGTATTTTAATCGCGATTCGGTTAAATCCTACCGTACCTTCAAGCGAACTCGTTTTTGTTCACTAATTATGCACTACCAAATTAATTTTTTCCCACTTTTCAGATAATGCAGAGTACGTTTACCACAACGAAATTGTGGATCTTCAATTTTTGAAGCTCGTTTTTGAATGAGGGGATTTCTAAAAGGTACACCTTGTAGTGTGTAAAAGCAAAAGCAATTATCGTCATAAGGGCTATACGGAGGTCGCTGGCTTGTGCTATAGCTGCAAGGCGCACTAGATAAACATGGGAGGTCAGTCCAATCCATCATGCAACAAAACATATTATATAAAGTTGTAAACTGGAAAAGAAACATTCCACTTGTAGGGAATTGCAGCAACTGCCAACAAATAAAATGAAAAACGCGCATTTTAGGCCTAAGAAAACCCGCTCTTACATTATTGGCTTCAGTAACATGACAACATGTTTTCCTCTTCCTTATTTATTCAGTGCGCCTTGCGGCTAGCCCAGTAACTATCTCCAGCATAGAGTTATACAAGTAGCCTACTAGTGAGAATCTTGCCGGTTACGGAGTATTATCAATGATTGGGCCGCCAAGAGTAGGAACAGGGTTGCGAACTCGAAGCGGCCCAATCATCGCAGCTGTCGTATAATACTCCGTAACCGCGAGGTTCTCACAAACAAGTAATTTATACCACGGTTGAGATGTCAAGCTTAATTAAAACGTGTTTGTGAAAACTGCTTCAAGAAATGTGTTAATCAGTATGTCGATATGAATGAAGGTCATTTCATTTTAGTATGGGGAGAGGGAAGTGGGTGTTAGACGGACGAGTGTTTGGCTCAAGTTTGTGGAGGGAGGATTTCATTCGGAGTATTCCGGCAAGTTAAGTAATTTCTTTTGTACGTTTTTATTGCGTTACGTTTTTGGACGCTGTATTTGGTTGTTGGTGTATGCTTTCCTGGTCGGTGATCCAGAAGTGTCAAAAGTGTGGGTTATCGGCAAAAGTGTGGGGTAACTTGGTAACCCATACTTTTTGCCATGACGCACACTTCCGGTCACTGTTGACGGGGTTTAACCTATAGAAATTTATTATGGCTTTGAGTAAGCGTGACGTCACAGCTATTGTATAAATATGGGGTTATTGTCAGGCTCTATTGTCTGCCGTTGAAGTGTTATTATTACGCTATAGTTTTAATTTCGATAGAAATTTTATTCGTCTCGGCAATGGCAGCAGGGAGACCTGAAAAGCGACTCCTGTAGCCATTTATTCAGGTTACCACCGACCTAGAAAACCTGTAAAAATCGGGGAATTTAACTACGTTTGAAACTGGGGAAAAACTCAGGAAATTTTTAGATTTTTCACAAGACACCTGGAAAACTCAGGGAAATTAAACTACGTTTGAAACTAAGAGAAAATTCAGGGAATTCTTTGATTTTTGACAAGAAACCTGGAAAGCTCAGGGAATTTAAACTACGTTTGAAACTCAGGGAAAATTCAGGGAATTCGTTGATTTTTCACAAGGTACCTGGAAAACTCGGCGAAAAAAAACCCAAATTAATAATGGTTAAAATAAGCCTAAAAAATGCATAAACACTAAAATGTTATCCTTTTTTTTCTGTAATGACAGCCAGAAGTTTGTTAAATGTGGCCCATTACTCTTATGCAAAAAAAAAAATCCTTCCTCCAATTACGGTAAATAACCTGGAAATTGACCTCAACTACTCAGGAATACCTGGAAAACTCGGGTAAATTTACTTCTTTTTTTTAGTGGGCACCCCGCTGTTATGGCTCACTTCTTATACGTCTTCTCCTCACGACATTACGAAAATAGCGAACACTAAAAATATTTTTTTAGTGTAAACCATGTTCCTTTATGACCTCCATTTCTTTCTATTCCCACTCCCTTCACCCCACTTTTTAACACCCAACTTTTCCGAATATCCTACAATCCCAATTCGTCCAGATATAGGAGTACAGGGACTCAAATAGGGAAAGGGGAAATAATAGGAAGAATGATGTAAATGATGGAAAAATGGTAGGGTGATACTTCACTATCACCCTACCACTTTTCCATCATTTACATTATTCTTCCTATTATTCCTCACCTTTTCCTCCTTTCCCTTTGTTCATCTCCCCAAAAGCTTACGAGGACTCACCCCTCCCAACTTTTCCGAACATCCCATCAATCCCAATACGTCCAGATATGAGTACTGGGACTCAAACAGGGAGAAAGAAGGAAAAGGGGGAATAATGTAAATGATGGAAAAGTCACCCTACCACTTTTCCATCATTTACATTATTCTTCCTATTATTCCCCCCTTTTCCTCCTTTCCCTTTTTTCATCTCCCCAAAAGCTTACGAGGACTCACCCCTCCCAACTTTTCCGAACATCCCACCAATCCCAATACGTCCAGATACGAGTACTGGGACTCAAACAGGGTGAAAGGAGGAAAAGGGGGAATAATAAGAAGAATAATGTAAATGATAGAAAAGTGGTAGGGTGATTGATACTTTACTATCGACCTCCCACTTTTCCATCATTTACATTATTCTTCCTATTATTTCCCCTATTCTGCCTTTCCCTGTGTTGAGTCCCTGTACTCATATCTGGACGTATTGGGATGGATGGGATGTTCGGAAGAGTTGGGAGGGGGGCGGGGGTCCTCGTAAGCTTTTTCGGGAGAAGAATATCCCTGGTTCGTACTTGTAAAAAAAAAAAAAGGTTTAAAAACGTAATGCATGAAACTGGTAGGCAACACACATACATTTACAGCGGACATCCAGGAATTTTTTTTTTAATTGTTGGGGGGGGGGGATAGGAATTAAAATTGGGGATTGAGAATTCTGCTAAGGGGTTTGAGGGTGGCCGTGCTTTAATTTCCTTGGAGCCCTGTATAACAGTTATAGAAATTTAGTGCCTTTTTTTATGTAGAAAAGTCAATTTTCACATTTTTTCCCTGTAAAGCACATGCCAAGAATATTTTCATTAATCAAGTCAGAGGTTCGAAGACGATCACATACCGACCTAGTTTTAAGCGTAATTAATGATCCATATTTAATAGTAATGTCTACTTTTGACGAACTTTAATCCCCCCTTTCCTCCTTCCCGGGGACGTCACTGATTTTTTTTAGGCAATAACAGCAACGTTTTTAAGAAATCCCCACTACTTTTAACTAGGTATGATTCAGTGTGTGTTTTTTTTTTTTTTAATTTCGTAGACTACTTGTTGAAGATGATTGTGATGGTGCAAGCTGTTCGGTATAGTTTTATTTTCATTGCCTTCTGGTCATCAGTTTGTGGTAAGCACACTCGGTAAATACATTTATGACAATTATTTTTTAAAGTTCGCCTTTATCGCTAATATAACTGATAGTTGACCACATAAAAATTATATCAAATAAATTTTTCGCCTTATTTTCTCCAACTTGTTTTTATTGCATTACAATGTGGTATTCCCATTGCAAACACGACTCACGCCTTATCTACATTTCGTATTTAATCAAGTGGAGGAAAGTTAGCAAACCGAGAGTTAGGGAAATTGGTGTAATGCAGACAAGGCCTTCTACAAGGCGCTGATAAGCTAGAGATTCAGCTTAACGGCCCCTTTTAGCAGGCAATGAAAGGGCATAATGCAGACAATGCCTGCTACAAGGGGCTGCTAAGCTGGGTATTCGGATTTCCCTTCCTGCCCCTTACTGCAGGCACGGAAAGGGTGTAATGCAAACAATGGCTGCTACAAAGAGGCTGCTAAGCTGGAGATACAGTTTATCAGCTCTTGAAGCAAGCATTATCTATATTAAACTCTTTCCCTACCCCTCTACTGTTAACTGGTCCTCCAGTTGCTTATTCTCTGAAACAGAATACAGCATGGTTTAATTACTGATAATTTTTCGTAATCACTCGTTGCATTCTCAAGCTGATAAATAAAAATCAGCTGATAAAATAAAACCCTCACACAATCGCTCGGTGATTTTATCAATGAAGGATAAACATTACCAATATTAGAATAGGCTATTGCAGTATTACTTCCGGTAGAACCACTAACGATTGACCACCATGTGTGGTAATTTCCGATAAATTTTTTGCCTTGGTCCCTCCATCTTGTTTACAATTGAACATGGCATTCCCTTTGCAAATATCACTCGAGGCTCGTTTGATTATCGATAATTGTTCTCAATCACTCGTTGCATTCCTGAGCTGATAAAAACATCTCGCATTTGCTCAAGCGTTCGGTGTTTTTTTTTTAAAGTTATTTTGTCTTGCAACGCGTGCTTATTGAAAATTGATCGATTTTAAGCTATGCTCTTGTTCTGTTACTACAGAAATGGGACTAGATGTTCGGTGTCTTTGGCCTGCACAGTGTATGGAATTGTACCCACTATTCCCCGGCTACGACCCAAATCGAAGATTTTCCCTGGGAAAGGGGATTTTCAGTGGTGACTTTTCAGTCACTCTGGGGGATTAAGCTTTAGTACCTTCCAAACAATCCAACCCAATCCTCCAAAACTAAGGTGTTGAAGACGATTATCATTCTAAATTTCAAAAAGAAAGCCAAGATTCTGGCTAACTTCTTCACCAATTGCTTGTAAACATTTATTATACAATAGTGCCTTATCATTCTTTCTTTGTAAACCTCTCTATTGAGTGGAAGTTTTGCCACCTATCAACGTGGCCGACGCATCCATCCATAGTAAGTTGTCATAAAACACGGTGGAGATCAATTGCCTCGTTGCTTTATCGTGACTGATGAGTCCCAAGGTCCCTTGCAAATCCATAATTTGCGTAAAGGTGGGCGGCAACAACTGCCTCGGAAGATTTTCTACATTCTTGGACAGCATCCGATAAAACCTATCATCTAAATCGCTTACACTGGTTCATTTGCATATTCATATCTCGTCCTAATTTCAAACAGGCTGTTTCAAATATTTCAAATTTCGAAAATGTCCAAATTTCGAATATTATAAATTTCCATTATTTTTCTCGAGTGATAAACTAGTCTACAGTACACATAAAAAAGTTTTTAAAAGTGTAACTTGGCTCAATTTTTAGGCTTGAAACTTATAGACGTGCACAGATGATTGGTTAGATTACTATTAAATAGCACCATAGTCTAAAGCCCCAGGTCCATATATGCGATACCTGCGAGCCAGCTACCCGTGCTATACGGACTAGCGTGCCGCTTTCCTAGCTGACCTGTCCGACTAGTTCTCGCTTCTTGCTCCTCAAATTCCATTTAAGCTACTTGTCTAGCACTACAGTATGCTAGCGTTGCTCTGATTGGCCTAAAATGAACGCATATTTTTGCTCCTAACTAATTACTGCAAGACTTTCAGATTCATACAACAGTAGTTTCAGCGTTGATTTGCTGTACGGCCTGCGGCCTATTTTGAACGGAGACAAATAATAGCGATCACCATAATTTGAGCCCAGTATGCATGCCATTCGGTGACTCCGATTATTAAATACACTTCTGTCTACGTGCTGATTCATTTTGTTTGTCTCACAATGAAAGTATTTAGCTAAACTTGAGTGACAAACTGATTGAGTGCAGGTTATGCAACGGATTGTTAAACGTCGTCATCTTGTCTTGTCGATTCTTCTTCCTGATTGGTTGTCGGCAGAAGCTGAGCGAGTTGACTCTGCTAGCTGAAAGATTCTATGCTGAGCAGAAGTGCGCGAGATGATCCCTCTTGCCTTGGCGAGTCATTGTAGCTTGCGTATCGCATATATTGAGTTTGCTACGCTAGTTCACGCTTTGCAGCTTTGGTCTCGCGATACTCTCTAGCTGGCTGGTCTCGCGTAAATGGAGTTTGGGCTTAAGGGCGGGTTTACCCAATGGCAATTTACTCTCTCACTAGTATTTACTTGGTTAATATTAAATCTGCTGGTTGCATCTCGTCTTTACCAGAGAATGTAGCATTTGAGTTGACTCTACATAGTATGGCAACAACGCGGGCGCAGATCTTCTCGTGCCATACAACACGAGGTACGATGCGTTGATTGAACATGACAGCGTCAATTTATGACAACAAGAAAATAATTTTTACTGCAGTACAAGATGACGGACCGATTTCTGAGTGCCGGCATTCGATGATTTGTCACCGATTCGATAACCCCTAAATGGATGCCATGTTGATTTTGAATTCTCGCTGCGAGCAGCTATTTATTGTAGCGTCGTCTGATCACTGCTAGAAGATGTTCTTTGAGCGAGAATAGCCAATTTTGTAAATAGTGTGAAATGACAATGTTGTAGCAATGTTTAGAATTACTGTTGCAGTTTGTTCTTTAGCCGTGTTTTTATTTATGGTAGCCTACATTTAATTTGTTATCTGTTGCCACATTCATTTATTAGAAATGGGAAGCTACTCGTAAATAAATAACGCTTGACTAGGAAATAACGTTCGGTGAGCGGGAAAGTCTCGTTGCATAAACGCACCCTAAAGTAGACTCTTCTTTCCTTTTTTAAGTCGGTAGCTTGGTAGGTCCTTTAAAAAAAACTTAATAAATGAACTATCAAGAATCGGTGTTTGTTCTCAAAATTCATCTAAAAGCAATAACTGTTTTATTTACTTGTTCCGTAATTTGTGTTTGTAGAATCTTTGTTTTGTTATGAATGCCACGGTTCGTGCATGCCTATGATTGAGAAGCATTGTCCAATTGGCACAACACACTGCGTCACAATTTCGGAAAAAGGTAAGGAAATTGGATTTAAAATGTAAAATGACTAGTAATCAATTCTAGAACACCTGCAATAGCTGCAGTATAAACAGCAAGAGTATGCAATATTCCTAATGAAGGATTGGCACCGTGAATATTTCTACAATTATGAATACTTTCGATGTCTGGAACCCATATTGAGTGCTTTTATTTAGTAATTTCTGTTAGTGTATCGTTAGTAGTATCGCTAATTTGTCTGATGTTAAACAATTATTCGTATCGCTAGTTCATCAATTGATGTTAGTAAATATTAAATTCACATCAAATATTAATATAGTGACATTTGTTACTATTACTGTGGTTAGATAATGCACGGAGTTTATGAAGGGAGGGGGTTTAGAAACCATCACACCTCTTTATGATATCAAAAACTCAACTATTGATGTTTTTAAGTAATGTCAGTTGTTACTATATTACTTATAGTACTAATTGATTAATAGTGATATCTCTGATTTAGTCGATTTGATATACGTGAGCGATTGATTGGTCACTTGATTATGTCAAGCAACACCAGTATATTAAAATTTAATCTTGTCAAAATCGTCAAATTCATGGTCAGCTTGTTTATAGTTTCATGTGCAGAACGACCTAGCTGAGTATGTTTCCGGTGCAAATTTCTACAAAACCTAACAAAACCAAACAAAAACAAAATACTATCCTCCCCACTACCTGGGTTAAATGACTGGCTATACCCTTTCATATCAAAATTGCCATTATAATTTGTGATCGTTATAAATCTACATTTCTCTAATTCAATTTGTTTTCTAGATTCGAGTTCCTAACAATTTTCTCTATCATTAGATTGAAATTCTAAAGCCAAGCCTTTTCTTTTTTTTCTGTAAGGTCTAACTCAATTGATTTAGTGTGTTTGTCTAAATCTTGATCCGTGACATGAGTGCCTTAGAATGCGTTTTTCAAGAAAAACTTTTAATCAATAAATTTACAATTCTGACTTCACATAGAAATAAACAACAAACCAACTTTCCCGTTACGCAAACATGTGGAACAGATCACTTGTGGGCTTATCTCAACGTTCCGATCACCACCTAGTCTACGCCTACTCTTGCTATTCACTAATCAGTGACCAAACCCCGTTTCAGACTAGAAACTGTTGCATAGTCTATGCGTGCTTCTAGCTAGGCACTAACTACTAGAACTGACTACAACACTTCTAGCATGTTACCAAGATTATGTTAAAGGGACGTAAATCCTTCTGGTATGTCGTGCGACCAGTTGAGACTGGCAATTGCAACATTTACACAACTTAGAGTTAATGTCGCAAAGTCATCTCGCACGAAAGAAAAAACAAGAAAATGAATGTGTTGGCAACATTTACATATGTTTGAACTAATGTCGCGAAACTGAGTCATATAGGAAAGCCAACATGGATGCATGTGCTTTAAGGTACTTTGCCGTACTGAACTGCAGTAGGTGAAACCACGTCTGTACTAGACCGCATCAGACCACAGAATGAGGATTGAATGTTCAAAATTCAGTTCCCACCAGTTTTCCCAGGTATGTTGTGATTGGTTTGGTAAACTTCTATCATGCGAGTTAGCGATGGCAGAGCTCCTCAACCATCAATTACAAAAGCAACTAACTGCCACAAGTTCTTTAATTAAAGCCATTAAACTGAATTCCAACGGTTTTTCATTTCGCAAACTTTTGCAAAATCTAGTTTTCATTGTGCTCATTCGCTTACGACACTGTAATTCAATGGCCGTGGGGAACAATCCAACTGAAGAAAACAAAAATAACGCACATAAAAGCTGATGAATCGTTAGGCTGAAGTTAAATATTCAAAAGTCAACTCGTGTTGGTCTGTGAACGTTACAATAACCCGAGCGCTTCCACTAATCGATTGTGCCATTTAGCACGAAACTCCATTCCAGATTTTATTTCCCGGGACTGAACGTCGAGAGAAATTTGCCCGAAAGGAGTTGAGTACTCAAACCCCAAAGTTATAGATTTCATAATTGGCAAGAGTGGTATGCCTTGTGAGAATTTTTTTGTTTTCTTTCCCTAAACGATTCTTATTAGATTGCACATCAGATTTTATTCACAACGTATCTAACAGTCAATGTTTAACTGTTGAAATTTTGATATTAAAATTCGAATTTGAAAAATAGTTGTTCGAGTTTAAATCTGATGATGTTTTCGTCCACAGTTCGTAAAGCGATACTCGCCCCATCACATTTTGTCAGCTAATCTGTGTTTAACTGTTGAAATATTAATAGCAAAAGCCCAATTCAGCAAAAGCCCAATAGTTGTTCGTGTATAGAAGTTTTGATGTTTTCGTCTAGTTCGCAATATTCGCTCCATTGGATTTAGTCAGCCAATCAAATTTTATACGCTTCAGCATTTAGATATTTCGTATAAAGTATCGGCCTACACATAATTTCCACGTTGCTCGTTGTAGAAATAAAACACGAAGCTGCTTCGCGTTTCTGTAAAAGTCCAACTTTTTACGAAGGTGACTTCATTGCCCTAATCCTGGCATTACTAGTACAGTGAATGCAAACCGCTTCCTCTAAGTGAGATATACTGTAAAGATCTGTGGTTTATTTGTCAGTGACCAATTGGTGACTAGAAAAGCTATGATTTATATAGTTACTGAGTTCACAGGTGTGGTCTTTTCAGGTTCTCGTTTTGGCGAAAGAAAACTAAAATTCTCCAATTAATAACTTAACAATACGGAAACCCCAGTCTTTTTCAAATGTCGTACTAATGTCTTTTTTTGTAGCACAAACTTTCGCCGATTGGGTAGCTGTTCCCATCGTACATGATCAGAGCTTTAATACTGTTCTTCATTCCCGTTCCTACTGATTTTTTTGTATGCTGCTAATTTCTCCAACTATTGTTCACTGTCTAACGAAAACGTCTGTTGAGTGTCGTACACAATTTGAGGCTGTAATAGGTATTGCATTGATTGTTGTGGAGAGGCATTTATTTAACGTGGAAAAGGCCAAATTAAATCAGTAAAAGATATCATCCTTCTTAAGAAATTTAAAAAATATTTAAGGTTGCTCAATTTCTCAATATAATATTGTCGTTAGAGGTATGATGCAGTTTGTGCCAACACTTAAATGGTGAATATTTACAACAGAATAATCCGTGCTAAAACTCCCCCATGTAATCATGAGGGTTTCGAAACCTGGCCCTTAATGCCAACCGCGGGTTTTTGGGTTTGAAAGATGGAAACCTTGGCTTTTCCGGGTACCCAGGTTTTTCACAAAATCGAACAAGATGCAACGCGAGTTCATGTCTCACCTTGCAAAATTGCTAATACTACATTAAAAAAATTGAAGTAAACTAGTAAGATTTATTAATTTTTTGCGTACTCTTTGAAAATTTCTTTAACTTCTTAAACAAATCATTTCGTTTAAAATTAGTTTACATCAACTTCAG
>JAHWFP010051617.1:26043-50780 GCA_023313725.1 Lithobius niger | reverse complement strand
GTTATTGTCACTTGGAGTGGGAAAGAGAAAAAGAGTCATTAACCCTTTAATGCCCATGCCTAACTGGATTTTTTTTTTTAAAGTCCCATATGTTAGTTGGGTCGGTCGCGGGATTCGATCCGGCATTCACTTGGTTTGCAGACGAGGACGCTGACCACTGGGCTGTTGCTGCTCGCTTTACTCGGGGTACCCAGGGATCCCTCTAAAGCTCGCGTTGCGCGTTAGGACTTAGTTTTTTGCCGTTCAGTATCCGTCCATTTAAAGGGACGCCAGACTATAAAGGGTTATTGTCACTTGGAGTGGGAAAGAGAAAAAGTGTCATTAACCCTTTAATGCCCATGCCAAACTGGATATTTTTTTTAATTTTGGGTCGGTCGCGGGCGGGATTCGATTTCTCACCCCCACATTGTTTCCTAAACAAAACAATGTCGGCTGCATGCTTAGCCACTAGTTACGAAGCCTCCTCTAACACTAAAAAAAACGTGTCAGGTTGGCTGCCAACCTGACAAAACGCGGTTCCTGGGCAAGTGTTTCCACCACATGCGTATCGGTTAGACCCTTGGCCCGATCATTCGAATTTTGTCATCGGCTAGAATAACGCAGTTTCGAAGTCTCAGACCAATTCGCCTTTACGCATGTGTTTATCTACAAATCTGAACTGGTATCGAACTAAAAAAGGCTTTGACCTCTAGCAAGTCAAAGGCTTTCTTAATTTGACCCAGTTCCGAAATTGTATATTATGGAAAACGCTTAATAAAAATACGACGTAATTTTCCTGCGGGGGGCCCCCCCGCAGGAGACGACCAAAATATCACTATACACTATTTTTTTGACATCAACATAATTATTAATTTGACATCAACATTTTGCGTTAACATTTGAATGAAGTGCTGACGAGCTTTACATTTAGATGACATGCACCTCTCCCCTAACTTTTTACGTTAAAACTTGAGCCGAGGAGCTGACATGCGCACCTCTCTCATTAACATTTGAACGAGGAGCTGACGAGCTGTACATTTAGACGACATGCACCTCTCTACCACTGAACAAGAATCTGACAGTACCAAAATTTTACACCTCGACTAGGAAATTACGGATGAGGCCGTTTGCATCGTCAACTTTCTGACTAGCCACTAGCTTAGCTTATACTCAAGTACCCCTCAGAAAGATTTCGTTCAGCAGAAATATCCGCGAAATGTATACATGTCTGGAAAGCTGTCCCCAATTTCGTTTCCAAAATCAGCACCAGTACGAAACATCAGATAGGATCCCGTACTAAAACACCGCCGTGGCGGTGCTTTTTCGGGGTAACCGCTCCGAAATTTGACTTAGCATCATAAGGCTACTAGTTGATAACTGAGGGAGCTTTTAAAATCTATTTTAAAGGAAAATACACAATTCTAAACGAATCGTGGATTAAAAATAAAAAAATTAAGTATACAAGGGCCGGAAAATGTTTGTCGTATTTTTAAGACTAAAAAAAATCCTTTAAACCTACCTAAACGTACCTAATCCAGAGTAGTCGGAGCTCGTTAATGGGAGATAAGTTTGGTCGGGAACAAAATAGTGCGAATTGTGACTGCAACATATTCGCACAAAATTATTCCAGACCGAAACTTACCTCTGTATAACAGTGCTGTAACAGCTGTAGTCGGGAAATACAGGTACTTTTGTATGCAGGAAAAGGATGCATTATTGACGTATGATTGACGCAAGTTGGCTTCGAAACACGGCGGAAGCATGTGTTCTTCACGTGAATAACATATGTGGGGAAAACCATTTAGCTCATTAAATAACGGGAAATAGTCATGACTTTGTATCTCGTGTACATTGATGTCACGCTCCAATTGACTTTAAACTCGTTTCCGGATACTCATATAAAGAGCATCCTCCAGTATAGTTAATGAATCGTTTTCAACGCTGTTTTCCTGTTATAACGGTGTGGGAATGAGATTTTTAACTCTGCAAAATTAAAGGAGGGTTGCCGCAGAATTAAAAATATTTTTTTTTAAATGTAGAAGCCATACTGTAGTCGCACTAAAGCGAAAAACATTTCTCCATTCAGACTGGTAGTCGCACTAAAGCGAAAAACATTCCTCCATTCGGACTGTCTCCGTGCGGCAGTACGACCGACCAGTAAAAAAAAAAAAAATTTTTCATTCACGAGCAGCACAGCCCCTTGTAGGTAGGTATCGTCTACTTCGAAAAGGTTTTCGAAAAGGCTTTCGTAGGTTAAGTTGAAGGCAGACCCGGTATTGTAGTAGGTCTGTTTGAGTCAGTCCGTATTGTAGTAGGTCTGTTTGGGTATGGATAACAATGTAATCCAATGGGTTTTTTGTCGCCAGGCCGTCGTAGTACTAATTTACATCTACTCGCGAGGTTCCGGTCCTAGCGTTGCTAACCGAGGCAAATGAACCACCAGGTAACATCGTCCAAGGCATGCCGAAGGCATCCCTACACTCTCGGGGAGACACAGGACAGAGCCGCACTTTGATCGGCCAGCTAGTACAGCCAGAGCTACAGTGAAACTACTGTCCCTATATACTCTGTGGCAGTGCAGTTAGCGTTGCTAACACAAGTCAAATCGCGAACCAGAAGTGCTAGAGGTCTGAATTTTGGAAGGTAGATAGGTCATTCCATGGCCGATCTAACAAGCCTAACCCCATCAAAATCGGATGATAAGTTTTCGAGCTATTAAAAAAAAACCAGCGATCATGAAAAAAGGCGCCCACCGGCGGGGGCCGGCCAGCGGATGGCTTCTCCCGCGTACATTCGAAACCAGCGTTGCTAACGCAGGTAGGGTCACGCGGTTAAATGGTCGGGGCTCAAAAACTGGCTTTCTAAACTTGATGAAACTCGGTGTCAGGATAGCCCTCGTCCCCGTGCACATTTTAAGCCTAACCACAAGTCCGTGACACCTCTGTGAGAGGAGCTATTAAAAAAAAAACCTGCGACGAAAAATGAAAAGTGGTCGGATCGCCGCCAAAAGCGGCATGCGCCCGGGGGACGATTCGAGA
Organism: Lithobius niger; assembly: GCA_023313725.1. NCBI lineage: Eukaryota > Metazoa > Arthropoda > Chilopoda > Lithobiomorpha > Lithobiidae > Lithobius > Lithobius niger. The sequence continues at coordinate 47,763 of JAHWFP010051617.1, read as the reverse complement.
TGGACGGCCCCAGAAGATGGGCGCGTTGGCCCCAACCCTGTCTCGCTGGTGACCCCAAAGGCACGTTTCGTAGCATTACGGAAGGTACGGAAAATCGGTTAAAGTGTCGGGGCTCAAAAACTGGGCGTCTAAACTTGATGAAACTCGGTGTGAAGTTAGCCCTCGTCCGTACGCACATTTTAAGCCCAACCACAAGTTCGTGAGACCTCTGTGAGCCGAGCTATTCGAAAAAAAACCTGCGACAGCCACTTCAAAAAAATGGCTGTCTCACTAACCTAACCTAACCACAGGTATGCTGTTTCTCCATAACCACTCGTGTTTTAGGTATGAAACTTGGTAGCCAGGGGTATTTCGTCCTCCTAAAGCGATCTAGCCTATCCCCAGGGTCGTAGCTCGTCTCGTTCGTCCACTATTGACGGTCGAAGTATTTAGGCCTATATAGGCCTACACTCAAAGCCGGTTTATTTAATAGCGCTCCTTTTACTAGGGCTGTGGGTCTGAAATTTTTTTTGACGTCCTGGGGGTATGGCCAGCTAGGTGCCCACCGTGTTTGAAGTTTCTAGAACGTTTAGTTCGCGATTGGGGAACTTGAAACCAATGAAGAGCACTGGGCGTCAAAAGTCGGGATTTTTCCCTATGGGAGCTAAAGCTATGAAACATTTTGGGAGCCGAGAGGGTTCCTTTAGCTGGATGCACACCAAATTTGAAGGGTCTAGGACGAATGGTTTGCCGTTGGCGAACTTGAAGGTCTGTGTAGGTGTTGATGGAATTTGCTGCAACAGCATGCGGGACGTCTTCCCGCAACTTGGGTGCTGGCGTCCCTTGCACTGGGGACGTGCGTGGTTGAAGCCAGACGGCTAGATGGACGGCCCCAGAAGATGGTGACCCCAGAGACAACAGCACACGGGATGACGGACACGTGTTCCCGCAACTTGTCTGATTGCCTCCCAGGACTAAGACCGGTGTATTTTGCACCGGGGACGTGCGTGGTTGAAGCCAGACGGCTAATGGATTTGACCAGGATTGGCTAATCGATTTAACCAGGCGAGAGCAATGCCAAATTGCAAACCATCTCGGGGAGGTGGTTTGCTGGGGTGGAGGTTTGAGCATGCGCGAGGTAACAGTTTTGGCGAAACAGATTCATCGCTGACGATGTTGGCGACAATCAAGCCGCATCAACACGGATATTAGCAGGGAATGAGCCAAACTGTCACTAACAGTGGTGCGTTTGGTTTGCTCTGTTTGGTCGTTTAGGAAGGTACCGACTTTCTTCCAATTGATCAGTGTGTTTTTGATTCCCCCCCCCCCTTGACGGGACCTGAAAAATGTATGACCCCCCTAATATGAATGGTCCCTAATAACCGGGTGCAGCAACAGCATCTACTGTTGTTTCGTTTTCAATCAATATTCATCCGTGCATAAAATTATAAACTAAAACATTTTTCTCTTTTTCTGGATTAATGTGTTGTGTTGACTGTTGACGGGTCATGGTGTGGTGATTGGTGGTGGTGGTGGTGTGTTGTTGTTACATAATAAATATATCGATATCTTTCCACCCCCCCCCCCCCCAAATGCCAGTGAGGAGTTGCTCCTCAACTCACCCCCCCCCTGTAGGCACCACTGCTTCTTACACTTCTCTGGCTTCTACAGACCCAGGTTCCATCCTGGTGAAGGGAAGTATCTTTATTAATAAAATCGAGTTGTCGCGTAGGATGGACGGCAACGAGACGGCCACAAGACGGCCGCCACAAGACGGCCGCAAGTAATTGATAGAGCACATATCCGTTTTCATTGTCGGTCGCTCGCCATTTTTCTTTGCTACCATGGGAACAATGAGCCCGCACGCCCTCTTCCTGATTGTTGAAGCTTCGGTTGTTTAATCCTCCCTTACAATGTCTCCAATGCCTATTATTTATTTCAGGTGTACAAAGGCGTAATTATTTATTTCCGGTATACAAAGGCGTATTTATTATTTCACATGCACAAAGGCGGATTTATTTATTTCACATGTACACACGCGTATTCCAACCATTTTGCCAGGATGTGTATGGACTCCGGAACAAGGGATACGCTCAATGAGGGACTGAAGCAAACGAAAAACACCGTTTGATAGACAGGGTACGCAAAAACACATAGACGGGATACACGCATTCCGTAAAACACATGAGGAAGGAAATCTTCCCAGTGTTTTTAACGGTGCATCAAACACCACCCGTGCGTAGCACGGGCTTCCTCTAGTACAGTATATGAACAGGTTTTTCTCCGGTTGTTTCCGCCCGTTGTACGAAGGTTTCCTCTGGGTACTCCGGTTTCCTTCCTACTGCGGGAAAACACTGACACGATGGTTGTTCCTTCCACTTATCTGTCGCTTGTGCCTTCAAAAAGCTCTTACACATTTTATTCTATTCTATTCTTCTTTTTTACTAGTTTTACCAGTTTGTGTGTTCCTAGATGGTGCCACTGTAGCTTGAACCAACTCTCCAACGACGGCATTCCCACTTTAATTATCGTCATTCAGCACCCACGCTTCGCCTCATCTATGACGCAATTTCCACGTCACTATTACTATAACGTCTCAAATTGCGATCGTTTACGTTTGTTTACGTTACACTCGGAAGTTATGAGTTAAAAGAAAAGCCTTTTATTTTGAGTTGGGGGAACGGTGATGGTCATCTGTTTTCGTTTTTTTTTTCAAGCGGCAGCTACGCTGTATCTATGACGTCACTTCCTTCCTCAAAACCCGCGTGTTTCCTTTTGCTCAACGCTATCTTCCATCAGCTTTGTGAAGCAGCCTCTGTAATAGGCCAACATCACCCCCTGTTCCCTTGCAGCTAGCATCGAACGACTCACCTTATAACGAAAGTAATGAATCAGGTAAGCCTTTTAAACGATAGCATTTGTCACCCAGACAGGCGCAACAAGTTGCCAATATGTTAGGAAGCTTCCATAGCTGGCTGAGGGAAGTCGGTAGGCTAAACGGGCGAACGAAAGAAAAAAATTCCGTGAGTCGGGTTGGGGTGGTAGGGAGGAAGAGGATTTTAAAAAAACCGGCCTCAATACGAATGCTATTCAACCCACGTTTGTCTGGCTGGTAGATAGACAGACTGACCCTCACTTGCAAGTGTGTGGGAGAGGGAGGAAGGGGTGCCACCAAAAAAGAAAAGCCTTTTCATGTTTTTTTTTGTGTGTTTTAATGAAATATCGACCAGAATACCAGAATGTTCCGCAACACGAGTGCCGATGGAGTTAAGACAGCCGCCAACTGCGGCTGGTCGATGTTCTTATAACGAGGGTTTGTCATGTTTTGAACGAAGATTTCCAGGATTAAACGCGAAACGACGAAAACAAAAACTGGCCTGAATCCCTCACAACGCGAGGCGGTCGACGACATCCGAATCAAAAGGTTCATTCATTCTAGCGACTGTTTTTTTTTTTCTGGTCAGCATGGAATGGATTGAAGGGTTCGTATTAATGAAATGACTAACAGAAAACTTCACTCGTCTCGTTCAGAAACTTGGAGAAACGATCCAAAGCCTCCTGTGGTAAATCTTGCAATGGGGATTTTCAGTACTGGCAGGAACTTATAAATGCGGAGTATTCAATCCATTACCGAGGGTACATGGATGTTCGTTATAGAGCGACGTAGTGTTATGTCGACTTAATTTTACGACGACATTCGTTGATTCGCATCAAGAACCTCCATGTAACCGTGGTACGTCGCATTAGTAGCGAGCTTGTAGCGAATTAGTTAAACCACCGCTTTACCTCGACGTAAGAAAGTTAGTACGACACTGGACCTCCATGTACCCACTTACCGCTTTCTGGCTTGACCTAGGTCTGGTAGTACGCTGTAATTGGTCGAAAAAGTAGGCGCCAATTCAACACCCTCACAGTTAGTTCGTAAACATGAAGCTTTTGAGATGGCAAAACCAAATGAAATTTTGAGATGTTTAAAAACTATTACGAGACAAAACATGGACCAGGTACGCACACGGTGGAAATTATTCACGGGGAACATATTTACATTAAAAGAAACAACACTAGCCGTAGCGGCTATAGTTAATTCACCTGTAAGTGGTGTTGAAACATTATTAATTTTAAAAAAAGAAATACTTAAATTTTTTTTATACCACATATTTATTTGTGTGTTTCTGGACAGCTTTTTCTTTTATTTTTAGCCTTGGTCGCCGGCAACAAGTTCCAGCTCTGTGAGCCATACTGTTACAATGGTATGTTTTCATGCTTTTATTTTAGGCATGTATAGCGTTATTATACTGAAAGTGAAACTCGTGAAAAATGCCAATTTGTTACTGGGAATATTGGCCGCAGTTTTTGGCGGTACGGGCCTAGGTCTTGTTGGGCATTGTATTCGTGTTTTTTGTGTGTGTTGGGAGGGGGGGAGAGGAACCGTCGGTAAACAATAGTAGACTGCGCATTAAGATACGTTTTTTTCCCGTCCGAAAAACTTTGTCTTATGCCCCAATTTAGTGATGGTCACGTAACATGATGGAGCACTAATTAAATTACTGAAAATTATATTAAAAATTTGGTGGGGGAGGGGGTACGAGAAGCGCCAGTAAACAAAAGCTACTCGTTAAGTCGTTTTTTTTACGGTCCGAACAAATTATTCTTATGTTTCAATTTAGTGATGGTCACAATACATGATAGAGCACTGAGTAAGTTACTGAAAATTATATCATTAAAAATTTGGTGGGGGAGGAGAGGCGCCAGTGAACAAAAGTCCACTACTCGTTAAGCTGGTTGTTCTTACTGTCCGAAAAAAAAAATTATTCTTATGTTTCAATTTAGCGATGGCCACGTAACATGACAAAGTACTGATTAAATTACGCACATGCGCACAAGTCAAAACTGAAATGCTCCAGTATGCGTGCCTTCTGTGACGTCACGTAATGAGGTCGGACTGACCAACCTTACTATATACTATCGCTCCACCAATCTTGGCGAAATGACACATGCTTGCACTATTCGCAGCGCTCGGGATATTTTCATCCACAATTTGTTAAAAACCTGCACAGCGTCAGCGTGATTTTAAATATACGTTTTCAGCGAAACTAAAAACGGTCACTAGTTCGACAACTGGCCGCATAGCAGGGCCTTTCTTAACATATCAGGTGATTGCCCACCAGTGACTTAAACTTGCCAATCAGTGGTGGATCTTAGATCGATTAAATTCTGTATTGATAATGTCAACTAATTAAAAAAAACTGCGATTTAAGAAAATATTCTGTACTGTATAAAAAAAACCATGCCCCAAAGTTCTATTTACTTACCGTTAATGAGTCCCTTGCTAAAAATTCGTTTTAAAATGTGGCGTCTCTAGAAGATTTTCTGTTGAATATTGGGAACTATATTAATCGTTTGCTAATAATTACCATGTGATCAAAAATCTAAAGGACTACCGCGGTAAAAATTACAAGTTATTTATGTCAATAACTTGCTGAAGAAAAGTTATAAGATACTAGCCTAAAAAATTATAAAGTGAGATGTTAACATAAGAAAATCATTCCGGTTTGTGCCGTCCCAAATTTTGCATTCATTTTGTTTCGTCTTCTACGTCCAATGCCGACTAAGATAGTAGCTGCGTTCCTCGCTGCGAAGAACGCAGCTACTATCTTGGTTGGCCTAATTGTATTACTGCGCAGTCTTGCAAAATGGTGCGATGGTAACATGCGCATGTGGCGAACGGCGCGTGGCTGTTATAAGACAGGCGGAGTGAACCTTTGTCTTAAAATAGTTTGGCTTCCGAGAAGGGGGGGGGGGTGCTTGGGCTCAATGGCGTGTCGACAGCTAGGTCATTAGCGCCAGCTTTGGTCACAGTACAGTGTTCCGGGATGCCATTGTGCCACAGATTACAGATATGTTAACCAAACCCCAAATTTAGATCTTGTCGTTTATCTGTACCGATTGCAAAAATTAAAAAACCCTGGACAGGAGAACACAGAGAGTCCTTGCCCAATTGACAAGCTATGTCTCGCGGAAGGTAGAAACGGCAATGAACACCATCAAAATGGTGACAATCAACAAGAACGTGACGGACCGCAGCCGACGACATTAAGGAGGGATAACCTCCCACAACAGGAAGCAATGAGTAAGGTTAGTGTGACCAATGCGTAACATTTTCGCTCTGGCGTTTCTCCCGAAGGGTTCCACTCTACCAGCAAGGTACTTGCAGGAGATCCGGCAGCTGTGTTGTCAGTACGCCGGATGTCAGCGGCTGTTCACTGATGGGTCGAAGTCAGAAGTTGGCATGGCGTGTGCATGTGTCCATAAGGGGGTAATTGTTTCCCATCGCCTTCCATCAGGCTATTCGGTGTTTTCTGCAGAGCTTCTGGCTCTCGGTCTGGCAGTGGAATGGATCCTCGACCTTCAGGTCACGCATTTCATCATTTTTAGTGATTCCATGAGTGCCCTGGAGTCCTTAGCGAAGTACAATCCTTGGAACCCCCTGACACAACGTGTCCAAGCTCCGCTTTCCCGCTTGCCTGGCCGGCAGAAGACCGTGGTTTTCTGCTGGGTACCAGTTCATGTTGGATAGCTGGGAATGAGCACGCTGATATTGCAGTGAAAGAGGCCCTTTCTGGTCCTCTCGAAAGGGATCTTAGCCTTGGCGATCGGCGCCTGGCTGTTATAAGACGGGCGGAGTGAACCTTTGTCTTAAAATCGTTTGGCTTCCGGGAAAGGGGGGGGTGCTTAGGCTCAATGGCGTGTCGACAGCTAGGTCATTAGCGCAGCTTTGGTCACAGTACAGTGTTCCGGGATGCCATTGTGCCACAGATTACAGATATGTTAACCAAACCCCAAATTTAGATCTTATCGTCTATCTGTACCGCTTGCAAAAACTGAAAAACCCTGGACACAGAGAATCCTTTCCCAATTGACAAGCTATGTCTCGCGGAAGGTAGAAACCCTTTCCGGCTCCACGTTTGAGGTTGCACGCTTTCTGGCAAGCCTTGTGGGACAGACAGGACGGCAATAAATTGCGGGCTATTAAAGGTGCTGTCAAGGAATGGCACTCGGCGTGTCACAGCAGTCGCGGTGAAGAGGTGGTGTTGGCCCGTTCACGCATTGGTCACACCAGACTTACTGTTTCCTTTTGAGGGGGGGGTTTACCCTCCTGAACGTTATTGGTGTTGACAGCCACTTACGGTCCGACACTTGTTTGTTGTCACCATCTACTCTGTAATGTGTGGTGCAGTGGCAACCCGGACCACCGCACTGTGACCGAGGTTGGCACTAATGACCTAGCTGTCGACGCGCCATTAAGCCTCCCCCCCCCCCCCCCCGCCAACATGTAAACCTTCCAGCATCACCTCTTCTCGGCAACTAGCCAAGCGCCATTCCTGGATAGTGCCTCTAACAGCCAGCAACTTGTTGCCAGCTTGTTTGTCCCACAAGGTTGCCAAGCAGTGAGCAATCTCAGACGTAGAGCAGGAAAGGCGTCCGAGGGAACAAGGGACAGATCCCTATTGAGAGAACCAGAAAGGGCTCCTTTGCTGTAGCAGCATGCTCATTCCCAGCTATCACATGGCCCGGGATCTAGTAGAAAATCGGAACGGAAAAGTAGTCCTTGGATTCGTGTCAAGGGGCCCCGAGGGTTGCATGTTGCCAAGGACTGCAGGGCACTCACTAAAGATGATAAAATGCGTGCCCCGAAGGTTAAGGTCCCATTCAACAGCCAGACCGAGTACCAGGCGGTCATTGTGGCTGAGCGATGAGAGAGCTCAGCCTGGTTGCTGGAGGTTTGCAGATCTGGTCGAACTCGTGGAAAGGGGACCTAGACAAAGTCTCCGCCAAGACTGCTGACCAGGGTAGCATGAAAGGCTACCATGCACCTTAAGCAGCTATGAGAACTTATTCTGGACAATTCTGGACAATCTTTCGGCCCCTACGAAGATAGGTTACCCGGGTCAAATCCCCGTGCTAGCTCCTCCCTTTACCAGATATTTCTTCTCTCAAAAAAGGCTGGTAATGTTGAAAAATTGAGACGGTTCAGCCACACAAGCATTAAATTGCTTCGGTTGACTTAAGGCCAAAAGAAATTGATAAAAAAAAAAAAGCAGCAGTTCAGACCTTACTGCAGAAGCTTTACAGTGCTCCCCGTAAACAGAAAATCTCAGGAATCTAATCATGGCACCATCTAGCGGCTGTGATATCATTAACTCTTACAGTTGTATTCCCTGTGCCTGATGATATACCGTATTTCAATCTGTAACTACGAGGTTTACATAAAGTTCATTTCTTTGAAAACATTTCTTGGTGCATCCCTTCGCTTGCTGCAAGTGTAGATAGCACTAGATAGTGCCAGACGGTGCTAGATTCTGCAGCCTTTCTTTTAAGCAGCCGCCTTTAATGTAGTTATTACCACTCTTTACGTGCGGTTGTTTACTGGTGGTAACGTTCAGATCAAGTAATTATTACTCATTTCACTTAGTTTCACCTTGTTTCACCTCGTTTCACTATCAGCTAGCTGCCTTCAGTGGACGAACTCTACATTGAACTTCATTGTGCTTACTTCCGTTATACCAGTTTAAATAATACAAAAAAAATTATATTAATGCACAAAAATATAAAACTTCCGTAAAAAAAATACAACCTTAAAATCAGTGACACACGTACAACTAATGTAACGTATTTCCAAGTGGCTTTATTCGGTCTGTAGCCTTACGTTTGCCTATTGGAAGCAATCATAATCAAAATTGTATCATAATTTAGTTCTGAAAGTATAAAAAGAACAAGGTACCAATGTAAGATGAAAAGTGAAACACAGAGCAGTGAGATTCGAAGAAGACTTTAAACATGTTGAGCAGACCAGGAGTTGAACAGATATCATTACAGAAATTGATGATTAACAGTAACGAACTGGTGGCAGACGTTCAAGACGAGAGTAATATCGATTTCGCATTGGTAAATTCAAGTGGCCAGGCTGGACTGGGGCGGGCCGGCCAGTGCCGATCGTGGCCACTGCTGGTCTGGCCGGCCCACTTTTGCGTTGGTTATCCACAGCTGGCTGATCACGATTTACAGCACTGCCACGTGTCGGTTTGTGGTACATGACACGTTTCACTGTCTGCCACTACACTACAGCACCATTCGTAAACATCCGGTAAAGTGGCGGACACTGAGCAGCTGACCCTTCTTTTGATGTTCTTTTGGCGACTAACACAGTATTGAAATTTGTATTTCACACATCGACGACGCATACGAAAAGCCAAAATTAAGATGATCGAAAGACGAAACAAGCGTGCAGCTTACAGGCGGTGTAAATTAATGTTTCCATCCACTACCAATATCCATCTACTAGAACGTGAAGAAGCATCAACGTCACTTCCGATTTCAGCGGAGCTGTCTGGCTCCGCCCCTAATTTGATTTCGCGTTGGTAAATAAAGCGGTCTTGGTCGTGCCTGGTGTGAGCCGGGCCGGCTCTCGAATAGTGGTCCGGCCTGGACCAGCCCGATTTCGTATGGTTAATAAAACGCTGCCCAGCCATCCTTGGCACGGCCAGGACCACTTAAATTTACCAATGCGAAATCGGTATAAGTCCTGCAATCGAAATCCTTGTCCAATGGTACTCCCAGTAAAAGGGGTGGGGGAGGGGATAAATAGTTTAGGTTAAGATTGAGAAAACTATTATAAACCTGAAAAGTCAAAAAGATTTTTAATTATTACATTAACTTGTGGACCATAATATAAAGCCATACATAAGTTTTGTTTGTAATCTTTCCATTTACGTGTCAAGAAATAAAGTGTGGTGTAGTTTATGATACAAAAGCCTATAAGGAAAAAGAGATCCATCAAGTTTTCGCCATAGAAAGTAGAGATATCAGAAGCAAAATGGCAGCAACTAAGTTAATCCGAACCTGATCACTCCAGTTTTACTGACAATCACTGACGTACAGTTAAGATTGATTGATCGGGGTTGGATCGGAAAACTAGGTAGCTGCCATTCTGGCTCTGATATCACTACTTTCTATGGCAAAAATGTGATGGGTCCCTTTATCCTTATGGGGTTTATATGATATCACACCTTTTGGCTGTTTAATGATTTCACTGTAGTGATAGTATTGATAGTAGCTCCATATAATCCTGTCCCTGTGGTATAATCCCGTAGAAATTTTAGTTTTGATTTGTCTAACCAATTGCAGGGGCTTTAGTACTTATAAAAGAACAAAAAAAAACTTGGGTAGACTTTACGACAGTCCGCACGAGATTATACAGACGCCATTTTACAAAATGGCTGCCGTCAATCTTCATTTTTGCCTATTTCAACATTTAGAGCGCTTACAGTCCCCCTTGATGTGTCTAAATATATGTTTTTTAGGTCAAGGAATCTGAAAGTAAGGTTCCCATCATCCTAGGACTGATGTATTTACCCCATCAATAGTCTGCACAAGATTATACAGACGCCATTTTCAAAATGGGTGCCATAAACCTACTTTTTTGCCTATTTCAACATTTGGAGCGTTTACAGTCTCCCTTAATATGTCTAAATATTTTTTTTAGGTCAAGGAATCTGAAAGTAAGGTTCCCATGAACCTAGGACTGATGTTTCTCCATCGCAGAATCCTCCTCACTGTGTTACAAGATTGGGATCCTTCCCTATGCCTACGGCGCGTTTTTACCTCATTAATGCAGTCATGTATGCAAAATATTGCGTCACTTCCGCCTCTATCCCACTTCCCCCTACCCTGCTCGCGTCCACTCTTTTTCTTGCCGCTGGCGCGTGCAGTCATAAATTCTTCAGCTAAGATTGTTGAATTACTGAGGGGAATTCGTTTCGTACTATCGTTTTCGCAGTGGAACTGAAGTGCGCCATCTTTCCCAGTAAAGCAGCGTGGCTACGAGGCTACGCGGTTTGTGGTGAGTATTTCTATCGATACTGGTTGGAGAGTATTAAGATGGCGGCCGGCATGGCGACGGCAGATTTTGCGAGAACGAAAAACGTGGCGGCCTGTTCGGCCAGCCAAGTGCGTCCGCACGTGGATATAATTGCTTCTTGAGAACGTTGCGGCAGTGGTTTAATACGGATTGTCAGGTTCGTAGTATTTATTTTTGGTTTGTGTGGCGGAATTTGGCGAAGTGTGTTTGGGAGTTCATATGTGAAACCCATTGTCGGAGTCCGTAACTGACCGAACCGACAGGAGCCGCGAGTGGCGGACGGTGGAAAAAAGTGGTTGGAAAAGTAGTTGTTGGGGGTGATAAAAAAGTACGAATGGCTCAGTTTAAAAAATTTTTTTTTGAGCGATGCGGAACGCTAGGGCGTGTAAGACATCGGCTCTACCGAGTGCGAATAGGTAATTTTGTTGGATTGGATTGTTGGAACATAAGCTGGAACGGAGCATGGAAATAATGAGCACATGGCGTGCTGGAAGTTTGAGAAGCCATAGGGCAGAGTGGGTGGCCATTGGGCGTCGCCGGCGGTGTTGGATATTGTAGACGGTGCTGGTCTAGAGTTGGGAAATATGCCACCGCTGAGAGCGGTTTTAGCGAGACTGCCATTATTTGACGATGCGAATGAGATTGCTTCGAAATTGAGCGAGATGTTAGCTCAAGGTGTACTTGAGAGAGTGAAAAGCGGGAGTGTAGGATGTGTGTCACCAAAATTTTTCAGGGGCAAAGCCAGTCGGATCGATCAGGATAAATTTGAACCTGAAAGGCTTGAATGAGTTTGTAGTGGTACGGAAGTGCTTGCTACTTGGATACACTACCGAGGCTAGTAGAGCATTTACAGCCAGGGTAGTGGATGGCTACCATCGATTTGTCAGGCGTTCTATGCAGGGGCAATAAAGGACGGTGCACGACGATTGTTAATGTTTTCCTGGCAAGGTTGTCTTTACCGTTTTTGTGTGCTGCCATTTGGGTTGGCTTCAACCCCGGGTACTTTTATGAAGCTTATGTCAGTGGTGAGGCGTTTCTTGCTCCGGGCAGGTGTGTTAATTTTCGTTTACCTGGATGATTTTACAGTGGTAGGCCCGTCCGCAGCAGGTGTGCGGTGTGATGTGCGTAACGTGTTGGAAACCTTGCGGAAGTTAGGCTTTTTCGTAATTTGTGGAAAGAGTGTGCTGGTGCTGTCGCAGGTCTTGCAATTTTTGGGTATGATGTTGGATCTGCAGTCAGCCCGTTTTGTGCTGCTGCCTGAGAAACAGGCTCGTATGGTACGATTGGTTGCGGGACTCCAATGAGACCCGGTCACGGTTGTTAAGGAGCTTCAATGGTTGTTGGGACTGGCAGAAAGTTGGTTGTGTGCCGTGGAAAACGGCGAGTTGCACACACGTTGGTGGCAACACGACCTGGTGACCTAATCTTTCCCAATCTTGTAACAGTGCAAGGATCTTGCGAGGATTTGAACTGGTGGATGAGTCGCTCGGTGGTAGTGAAATCCTGGGTCTCTGTGGAGGTGCAGTAGTGGTAACAACGGGCGCCTCGGACATGTGCTGGGGACCAGCCTCTGGGGATTCGCAAGCGCAGGGAAGGTGGCAGCCCAGGTAGGCTGCCTTGCATATAAATGCGAGAGAATTATTGGCTATGCTAAAGGCGCTAGACGTTTTTTGGAGACCTGGTCAGGGGACGGGTCGTGCGAATTCTTTCAGATAATGTGGTAGCCGTGTCATACGCGATTCATCAAGGGGGACGAAGTCCTAGATGCTTAACGCCATGGTCCGTTGCCTAGAGCAGCATAGAAGTCAGCTGGAGTGTGTGGTACAGGCAGCATTTGTGCCGGGGAAGTTGGATATGACAGCGGATGGTTTGTCTCGAAATTTCTGGGACAGATTTGACTTCCGATTGGGTACTGCGGCGTTCCAGAGGATTCGTAGGTGGTTTGGGACGCCAGACGGGGACGTGTTGGCAGCAGAGGCGACGGCCCAATTGCAGCGATTTGGGTCGTGGGGACGCTGCTCACGGGCCGAGTTTGTGGATGCGTTCAGTGGGAACTGGGGCCCGTTTATCCCGTACCTTTTTCCCCCGTGTCCTTTAATTGGACCTTGCGTCGACAAGCTCGTCGTGGATTGAGTTGAATGGGCAGTACTGGTGACGCCGTACTGGCAGTGTGCGGCCTGGTTTGTCCGGCTGTTGGCCTGCGCCAGGGAGGGACCGTATCCCTTGCGGAGCGCAGGGGCCCTCCTCTGGGACCCGTACTTAGACGCCGAGGTGGCGGATGAGGGGGTTCCCGGGGTTGTCTGGGGGGTAGGTACAGGCTGATTACTGAGTGGGACCAAGGTCACCACAGCCATCTTCGGAGCGATTCCGGGGTGTGCACAGCTTACTAATCTATCCCAATCTTGTAACACAGTGAAGAGGATTCTGCGATGGAGAAATGATGATTCTCCCAGAGAACTTGTTCTCGCCAGGAGAATCTAAGTTCTCTGAGTCGAATCCGACGAAACTGTGTTACAAACACTGCCCGCCCGCCTCCCTGCATGGAATCGTGCGTTCGCAGCAAGAAAAGAGTGAGTGGACGCGAGCAGGGTAGGGGGAAGTGGGATAGAGGCGGAAGTGACGCAATATTTTGCATAAATGACTGCATTAATGAGGTAAAAATGCGCCGTAGGCATAGGGAAGGATCCCAATCTTATAACACAGTTTCGTCGGATTCGACTCAGAGAACTTAGATTCTCCTGGCGAGAACAAGTTCTCTGGGAGAATCTTCATATTTACCCCATCAATAGTCTGCACATGATTACACAGACGCCATTTTCAAAATGGCTGCCATAAACCTTCTTTTTTGCGTATTTCAACATTTAAAGCACTTACAGTCTCCCTTGATGTGTCTAAATATGTTTTTTAGGTCAAGGAATCTGAAAGTAAGGTTCCCATGATCCTAGGACTGATGTATTTACCCCATAAATAGTCTGCACAACATTATACAGACGTCATTTTCAAAATCGCTGCCATAAACCTTCTTTTTGGCCGATTTCAACAATTAGAGCACTTGCAGTCTCCCTTGATGTGTCTAAATAAATGTTTTTAAGGTCAAGGAATCTGAAAGTATGGTTCTCATAATTCTAGGACTGATGTATTTGCCCCACCAATAATCTGCACGAGATTCTGCCTAGACGCCATTTTACAAAATGGCTGCCGTCATTCTTCTTTTTTGCCTGTTTCAGCTTCTATGGCACTTACAGTCTCCCTTGACGTGTCTAAATATGTTTTTTAGGTGAAGGAATCTGAAAGTATGGTTCCCATGATCATAATACTGACGCATATACCCCATCAATAGCCTGCACGAGATTCTACAGACGCTGTTATACAAACAGGCTGCCATTAATCTCCTTTTTTGCCTATTTCTGCTTTTAGAACACTTGCAGTCTCCCTTGATGTGTCTAAATATATGCTTTTTAGGTCAAAGACTCTGAAAGTAAGGTTCATATAATCCTAGGACATATATATTTGCCCCCATCAATAGTCTGCACAAAATTCTACAGACCATTTTACAAAATGGCTGCCATCAATCTTCTTTTTTGCCTATTCCAGCTTTTAGAGCGCTTACAGCCTTCCGTGATGTGTCTAAATATATCTTTTTGGTAAGAAATATAAAAGAAAGGTTTCCATGACCCTAGGAGTGATGTAATTACCCCATAAATAGTAGCAAGAATTAGTAGTAACATTTTTGTTTTCATGTCACAACAAACAAAACAATGTTTACATTGTGAAATTTAAAACTCAAGAGCAGCTTAACATCAAAACTGTTTTGGTGTGCTTTACATTTACATAATTGACTGTATATTATCCATTCTTTTTAATTCTTTCATTTTTCAAGTTAAAATTTTTCAAATTGAAAAAAAACCAATAAGTTTCGTGCTGGTCTGACATTCACTTTATGGTTCCCGAACCTTTGAGAATGACTGGTTCTAACAAGTGTTCAATTATATTAACACAGGGCAAATGTGTCACTTCTAAGGGTATGATAACCTAATTTTCATACGATTTTGTGCTTATTAGTACCAGAGTAAATTTATGTAATGAGTATACTCTACATGCTTTCTTATCCACTAAAGAGTCAAGTGTATTTCGTCTAAGTGCACTTATTTTCACACATAATGGAAACATTTAATATTTTTGGTTTGCAAGTGAAGTAACACATGAAAGAAATGGCTGAAAAACAACCACTGGGAAAGCAACTTGCATCTGTTAATCAGATCAGTTTTGATCTACAAAAGTACATTATCTGCTATATTGTGGGCACCGACAAGGTAGTTGGTACGAATAATGGCAGAAAAGGAATTCGAGAAGCTGCTGAGATTAGACAAGATATAGTGGAGAAAAGACTTAAACAAGTTACAGTGCAAGATGAGTTTGTATGCTATAATGTTACAGACGGTTGCTGTAAATCATATGCTTTGAACAAAACACTTAGCACTGTCAAATGCAATATATTTCGAAGGAATTTTTTTTCTGTTGTTCTTTTCAATTGTGTTTACAGTACTCATATTTCTTTAAATATCCCTCCACACGATTTGCGGTAGAACAAGTCTGCAACAAATACTTCAGTGTCTGCCTCCAGGTCAGCTATCCAAGTGTAAGTATCATCTTGAAAATAAATAGCAGCTTCGAATAACTTATTTGCTCTTCCTGATTCACTTACACGAAACTTTGCCGGAAAACAACCATATGCTACCTTACAACAAACAGTACATCTTAGAAGTGTGGATGATATGATTGAAGAAGGAAAAGCTCGTGGGTTAACTGCTGACCTAGTTTTACGTGATATTTCAACTATAGAAGTTTGTTTAGGTTCCAAATCTTCATCTTTTTCAACTGTTTCGTCTTGAATTTTAGCAATCTTGTCAAGTGTTTTGTTCAAAGCATATGATTTATAGCAACTGTTCGTAACATAATACACAAACTCATCTTGCACTGTAACCTGTTTGAATTTTATCCACTATATCGTGTCTATCTCACCAGCTTCTCGAATTCCTCTGCCATTATTCGTACCAACTACTTTGTCGGTGCCCACTATCTGGCAAATAATGTCCTTTTGTAGATCAACACTGATATCAGTTCCTTTCTGATGAACAGATGTAAGTTGCTTTCCTGGTGTTTGTTTTTCATCCATTTCTCTCATGTTTTACTTCAACTGCAAGACAAAAATATTAAATGTTTCTGTGATGTATGAAAATAAGTGCACCAAGATTAAATACACTTGATTTTTTTAGCGGATATGGAAGAAAACAAGCATGTAGTGTAGAGTATTCTCGTTACATAAATTTACTCTGGTACTAATAAGCATAAAGTCGTGTGGAAATTAGGTTCTCATACCCTTAGAAGTGACAAATTTACCCTGTGCTGACATAATTGAAGACTTGTTAGTACCAAACTCATTCTCAAACGTTCGGGATCCATACAGTGAATGTCAGACAAGCACGAAACTTATTGTTTTTTTTTTCAAAAAAATAGCTGGAAAATTTTAACTTGAAAAATGAAAGAAAAAAAAGATGGATATATGCAGTCAATTATAGACATGCAAAACACCCCAAACGAGTTTATCATTCCACAATATAAACATTGTTTTGTTTGTTGTAACAGGAAAAAAAATGTAATTACTGTTGATGGGGCAAATACATCAGTCCTAGGATCATGGGAATCTTACTTTCATATTCCTTGACCTAAAAAACATATATATAGACACACCAAGCAAGACTAAGTGTTCTAAAAGCTGAAATAGGCAAAAAAAGAATATTGACGGCATCCATTTTGTAAAATGGCGTCTGTAGAATCTCGTGCAGACTACTGATGGGGTAAATACATCAGTCTTAGGATCGTGGGAATCTTACTTTCAGATACCATGACCTAAAAAACAGACGCATCAAGGAAGACTGTAAGGGCTCTAAAAGCTAAAATAGGCAAAAAAGAAGATTAACGGGAGCCATTTTGTAAAATGGCGTCTGTAGAATCTCGTGCAGGCTATTGATGGGTAAATACATCAGTCCTAGGATCATGGGAACCTTACTTTATGACTCCTGGACCTAAAAAACATATATTTAGACACACGAAGGGTGCTCTAAAAGCTGAAATATGCAAAAAAAAACAATATTGACGGCAGCCATTTTGTGAAACGGCGTCTGTAGAATCTCGTGCAGACTATTGATTGAGTAAATAGTCAGTCCTAGGATCATGGGAACCTACTTTCAGATTCCTTGACCTAAAAAATATATATTTAGACACATGAAGCTAAGCACTAGAAAAGCAGAAATAGGCAAAAAAAGAATATTGACAGCAGCCATTTTTTTAAATGGCATCTGTCGAATCTTGTATAGACTATTGATGGGGCAAATACATCAGTCATAGGATCATGGAAACCTTACTTTCAGATTCTTTGACCTAAAAAACATATATTTAGACACATGAAGGGAGATTGTAAGTGCTCTAAATGAAGAAATAGGCAAAAAAAGAAGATTGACGGCAGCCATTTTGAAAAACGGTGTCTGTATAATCCCGTGCGGACTGTGGTAAAGTCTACCCAAGTTTTTTTTGTTCTTATATAAGTACTAAAGCCTTTACAATTGGTTAGACAAATCAGAACTAAAATTTCTACGGGAGTATACTACAGGGACTGGATTAATATCTCCATTATAATTACGTTGTGCTGGTCCAAGAACTACTCCCCGAAGTAGTACTCGATTCTTTAACAATTATATGTATAAATGGTTAAGAACGTTTGTAGTTGCGGCAAAAATATCATTACCTGTAATTTTAGTATTCTTGCTCTCGAATGTCTTTCCCTAGAGAAGTGAAGTTTATAGGCTTATGCCAGCTTGGCAACTCATGTGTTCACGCATCTGCGCACCCCCCCCCCCCCTATAAAAGAGCCAAGGTACGACCTTGCTTCATCTTTCGTCTCTAGGCATCTACAACTAGTGGACGACTATTGCTTTTTTCCACCAAGATGCCTTCATCGCCTTGGATACAGCCTGTCGCCCGTGCGTCTTTAGCAACAGACCCAACTGAAATCAAGGAAACCTGGAAAGACTGAAACCTTACACAACATTGTGCTCACTGATGTTGCCTTTATCGGTTACAGTGCAACCTGACTCTGTCATCCTGTCGTTCTCGTCGGCAATTTTTCTGTGTGGATGCCCTGTCGTCTGCTTCTCTTCAGCTTCCTGTCGTTTGGAGCGCTTCTAGACTGTTGCCCCTCACTGCCTTTCGTCTTTGCTGGTTGTCGTTTACAGTTCTTCTAGACTGTCGTCTTTTGCTCCTGTCGCTACAGCTTTTCTAGTATTCCGTCCTTCACTGACTGTGGTCTTGTGCTGCCTGTCGTCCTTCGCTGCCTGTCACCTATCAACTGGCTGTCGTTGCATTCTAGACTCGTACTTCGCTCCAGTGGTTGCAGCTCTTCTGGTCCACCGTCCTTCGACTGGCTGTCGTTCTGTGCTGCTTGTCGTTCTTTGCTGCTTGTCGCCGATCACTGGCCGTCGTTGTAGCTCTTCTCGGCTGTCGTCCTCATTCCTGACGTCCAACTCTTCTAGATGGACTGTCTTCCTTTGCCCTGTCGCTCTTCACTGCTTATCGTTTGCAGCTCTTTTGGGCTGTCTTCCTGCACTCCTGCCGAGCATGGCCCTTCGTAAGCAAGATTCGTTTTTCGCTGCTTGCCGTTGATCGCTGGCTGTCGTCGCAGCTCTTCCAGACTGTTGTCCCTCGCTCCTGTCGTTGCAGCTCTTCTAGGCTGTCATCTTTCACTCCCTGTTGCCCTTCGCTGCCTATCGTTGGCACCCCTTCTTAGCTGTCGTCCTGTGCTCCTGCATGTCATATGTCCCTTTGTCGTTTGACTGTCGTATGGCCCTTTGCATGTAAAACTATCATCCTTCGCTGTCTGTTGACAGCCACTAGCTGTCGTTGCAGCTGTTCCAGGCTGTCGTCCTCCACTTCTGAAGTTTGCAGCTCTTCTGCCTGTTGTCCTTTGCTGCTGTTGTCCTTTGTCCATTGTCGACCCTCGGCCTTGGACAAACCTTTGACAACGTGATATGTTCCACAGACGATCCAATAGAGGCTTTCCACGGAAGATCGCTCCTTCGTCTGTCACTTGCTCACCCAAGCAATGTCGTCGGCCCGGTGGCACTGCTTCTGACCAGACTCCGAGAATCTTGCAACAGCACTTGTAACCTGCACTTCATTTCCTCAAATTTTCCTCCAATTTCCTCAAAATAAACTTTTTTACCCTTTTTTTTGGTGGGGGGGGGTCCTTCAATTGCTACAAAATAAAAATTATTTTTAAATTCACTCAGTTTATTCGAAGGGAAGTTTCGGCTTTTCAGAACACAAACGATTATAACCTTGGAAATTTTATCAAATTTGAGTACTTTCTTAGCGATCAGTACATCGATAAAAATGCCACTTTCTGCGTCCACCAAAATGAAGTTCCAGGGTTTACATGAGAAGATTAGTACAGTGACCATTTGTCAAGAACTGTAGTTTCTAAAAGTAATTACCTTTGTGTTATTCTGTGATCTGTCTTTAGGACTTCTTGACTTTTTCTCTTTCCTCCAAAATTTCCTTATTTTTTCCCCTCTTTCATCAGTAACCACGTTACAAGATTACGTAATATTCTCGAACCCCACTTCTGACGCTACGTTCCTGTGGCCAAGCTGTGGCTTTGCCCCCTAGCCTTGCTGCTCTTCAGACCGGACTTTGTATAAGCAGGGTCACTTGTTCCAGAATGGGTCTTCAAGTCAAGTTAAAAAAAACGACACGGGCTCATTTTGCCCTCACCCGCCAACTGAGGCTCCTCTGGGCCTTTTCACAAGTAACGGTCGTCACATTCTTTGTCGTTTGTTTCATCACAAAGCAAGTCTTGCACCCATAACTAAGACGGCAGCATCACAAGTCTCCATCCAAAATTACTAATAGCCCTGGTCACTGTTCTGAACAACTGTTGCCGCCAGACATCTGTCACCAACCTCGGTGCATCACGTGTACTCTTCACATCCATCGACAACCGTCTCATCAACATACACCTGGCAATAACCTCAGATGTGTCTGTTCTGTCAGCTCAGCCTTTTCTTCGCACTATCATGACGACAGGACCGCCGTTTCCAATGTTTCCTGCCTGTCGCTTTCACAGACAGTGGTAACATTTCTGCTACTTCGTCCCACCCTTCATTCGTCCTTCTCGCCTGTTTTAGGTTGTCTGTCATTATTGAAAACATCACCAGCCTGTCAGCCGACTCTGCTTACTTTTCGCTCGCCCTTATCGCCTCTTTCAAAAACGGGGGTGGCACCCGTATTTCCCCTTGTCACCTGATGCCTCACGTCCCAGTCGTCGGCATTGCCCACATGGCTCGTCTGAAAGCACCATCGATGGCTTGTCGATTACCTCAGCGACGTCTTTTGTTAGTTGTTCTCATCTTCAGGCCAGCAAGCATTTGTAAATTCTATGTTCCATCATGGACTCTCTTTTGGATTCTTCACAACAGGCCGCTCGGTCAGCCTTTCATCTTCTTCCCCAGTCGCCAGTAGGTTATCCCCTTCTGGCCTGTCGGGGTTTTCTTCGACATGTCATCTATCGGCCACTCCTAGTTCATCGCCGGACCTTTCGCCTGTCGTTTCTTCTACCCTAGATGACAACATTGCTTCGTCAACCCCTACGTCTCCTGTCTTGGATACTCATGCTGTGACTTCGACTCGCACTTGTTCCCTGGAGGGGGCCTCCTGTCGCTAGGACAAGGTCTTTCAACCCGTCTTCTCAATCCCAATTTGGTGACAGTTCGCGGCTGTGGTCCCACACGCCGTCCTTTTCGACCTTTCATACAGTATCCTTCACTGCGCTCAAAGCGCTGCGCAGCTCCAGAACACTGCTCTGATTCTGCCCTCTCAGCAGCTAAGCCACGGGCTTACGATTGGGACTTCAGGTCCTGCACCAGATGCACTTGCTTTCATCGAGCTTCTCACTCTGCTCTTCTTCCTTGAAGCAGGCTCTGGTTCCTTCTCGCCAACCTTTTTCCGAGAACCGAGTATACGATTTCTTAGACACTGTCATTTGGATTTAATGCACCCAGCGTAGATTGACCTGTCTACCTTTTTACCTTTTAGATTCCAACTTACCCAGACTTTTTGGGTTAAGTCTGCCTCAGCAACAGTGATCTCCTTTTCTAGACTTTGGTTTCCTGCCTTTCGGTGACAACAGCAAGTCATCTGTCGACGTCTCCTTCTGCCCTGCATCACTCCCCGGCACTTGGATGAACTGTCACTCAGCCTTCACTGGCCACTTAGACAGGTTCTCATCGGCCTCAGCCTCATGTCGTGACTTGCGACAGCTTTCGGCCTTCCGCCACCCAGGATTCTCCAGAATGTGCACCACCTTCCTGCTCCAAACCCTTCACCGGTTCCTCTATACCTGTGACAGTACTGGTCCTTTAATATCAATTAGCTCTCATCCACAAAGATCTCTAGACAGACTGTTTCGCCCTTATTTGGGCTCGTCAATAGAGAATACTTTGTGGATGAGAGCTAGGCTACGCTTGCTAGGGCAAATGACAAGGGCGAAACGAATACGGTTTCAGCAAGCGAAATAGCAGAAACGTCTGCTTGTGTGGGGCTCCATTCAACTTAATGGTTGACACCCGGGCCTAGAACAATTTTTACCAATTGATTTTTACTAATTGATATTAAATGTGATACCTTGTTTCATGGAATCCCTTGGTTTGGACTTTTTGTCATCCAGGGACCACTAGGAAGGTCTCATTGATTTTTTGTAATTGCTCTTT
>JAHWFP010051617.1:0-25643 GCA_023313725.1 Lithobius niger | reverse complement strand
TATTAAATGATCAATTGGTAAAAATTGTCCTAGGCCCGGGTGTCAACCACTCAGTTGAATGGAGCCCCACACAAGCAGACGTTTCTGCTATTTTGCTTGCTGAAACCGTATTTGTTTCACCCTTGTCTAGTACTGGTTCCCCCCTGTCGTTTTCTGCACGTGCATCCCTGGAAGGGACCACATCTTCCACAGGTTTCGTATTAGCTCTTTCGGCTTCAATCCTTTCGCCCTCATCACGCCGTCTGTTGTTCCCTCACGTTCCCAGCATCACGCTTGTCCAAAAGTCGTACTCAGCGATTTACTAAGAACGTTTTTTCTGTAGCTGCGTTCCTCCAGGACTCTTCATTTCAAAATCGGACATCTTTCACACTGCCAATATCGCTCTAACTAAGGAGATATCTCTTCTCCAGCATCAAGCCTCCCGGTTAGACCTCGCTTCCAGTTAGACCTCGCTAACTCTAAGATTGAGCCGCGCTCTCCATTGTCCAATGCCTCACAACGTGCTTGGCACCTGCTTCCAACACTGTTGGTTGTCGGCTACATGCAAGCCACCTTACGGACGTTCACCGACTGCGTCCAGACTCTGCATATTCCGTATGGCAGTTTGATGACGCCACGGACTTCATCCCAGTTTACCCCGGCATCATTCACCATTGCGTCCAGACTCCAACAAAAAAGCACAGGCACCACGACCCACGTCATGCGGCTCCATCTTCTCCTTCGACGATCCTCCAATCGAGGTCACGGTTGTCAGCCATCACGTTCAACCCATCCCACTGGATCTGTCTCCAGCTGGCACTAGCAGCGCACCCGCAGTAGCCGGCGCTCCTTCAACGACAGGTCAGCTCGTCTCCCTCTGGCTCGCAGGAACCTTTTCCCTTCCTCCAGAGAGGTGTACTGCATACTCTGCATGGTAGTTTAATGACGCCACGGACTACATCCCAGTCGACCCCGGCATCATTCAGTGCTCGGAACTCGTCACTAGGAACCTACAATGCACGACCTGCCGTGCCACAGCCAGGGGCTACTCTACTGGCTTTCGCCTTCACCACTAAGAACGCTTCACTTTCAGCGTTACACATCGTGTCGTTTTGAGGAACCTAGGACAGACTTGTTTCACGTACTTCGAAATTTCAGCAACTTTCAATACGTCGCCAATTTTTCTGTTACAACCTCGCCCAGAAAACTGAGGCTTCATTAAAGTATTGGCAAACCTCGTTCCCTTCAACATGCCTTCTGCGCCACTTCAGCTTGCCTTTCGTCTGGTAGACAGTTAAATTCCGTTCTCAACTCTGTAAAGACCCATGCTCTGCACCATGTCATCTTCATTAGGATCACCAAGGACAACTCCAACTCTGGCCTGGGTTCTTCGTTTTATGCTTTATCCTCTCGGTTCAAGCATCTTACCTAAAAAAAAACTCTTCCTTTTCCGCGTACTTCAAGTCTTTCGCACAGCACACCACAATCTTGGACTTCGGCGTTGGGTTACCCTGCTCCAACCTGCATCCATCTTTCAAACTAACGAACTTCATGGTACCTGAGTCAGGTACTCTTGTTTCTTCGTATCCGGACGTCCCGTTCATCCCTTTCGCCTCTGACGTCCTCCTCAACAGACTGGCGTCAATTCTACCATTTGTCTGGATTTACCCACTGCTCTACGACAAACTACCACACTTTTATTCAGGATTGACAGATACTGCATGTTCTCCTACCAGAACGACTTGCCCTATTTGAACCTCCCACCCCTTTTCCTTTCTGGCTTAAATATATCAAGACATGTTGATAATAAAAATATGATGTTACATTGCCAAGGAAGAATGAAGACGACTTCAGCATTATAAGACCTAGACTTTGATTTCGTGTGTTCAAAAGTTCGACAGATCAGATCTGTCACTACCCACTGTCGTCTCTTCAACTGTCGTTCCCCACCTTGTAGGTTTTTTGCCTCTGCCACACTTTCACAGCTTATTCAAAATAGTCCCAATCCTTCTGTTTTTGGGGTCTGTGACCCCGGGGTGCCAGCTCGTAACCCTAGGGTGCGCGTGTGGTGGCAAAACCCCAAGATCCTACGCAGGGGGCCTATACCTAACACCGAGTGTGGGGAGATGCTGAGGGCTCCGCGAACCAGGCCGACCCCTACATTGTGTGCAAAGCGCTGCTGAGCAGCCCAAAAAGGGCACTCCACCAAAAAATGACATACAGTCTCTTCTCCACCGCCACAGGTACAAAGAGGAGAGCGAGACTACCCCAACCTGAACATGTGAGCCCTGAGCTGAGCATGCCCAGTTCGAAGTCTGGAGAGCACACCTGCATCGCGACGGGAGAAACTGCCAAGAGACCTAGGGTAGGCTGTGGTTGGGTGCAACTCGTACAAACCCCTGCCCACTGGACTGGCAGACCACTCTGCAGCCCACTCACGCTTAACAATCCTCGCCACCACAGGTCGTATGTCCCTGGGACCCATGGCAAGACTGATCACACCCCCTTCACCATCCGAGCCCTGCCTGGCGAGACTATCCGCCAGCTCATTACCAAAGCAGCGGAGACTTACGTACCGCACTGGCAAAGTACAAAAAGCTTCCACCCTATCTCAAAAGTGACCGGGTAGGAACATTGGAGAGACAGAAAACAACGCCTCAGGAAGCCAATACTAGTCAACAAGTCGGTGAGTACACAGAACTCAGGCAACTGCATATCCGAACCAATGTCTAGTGCCACAGAAATAGCAGCAAGCTCTCCCACGAAGGCATAGGGGAGTGGGCGAAGAGAGAACCGGTACTCCAGCTGCCAACACGGAACACAGACGCCACCACCCCCCCCCTCCCCCGTTCCACGAAGAAGGAAGCGTCACAGAACACCTGAACAGCCGAACGACTAGCCATGCCTCTTTCCGACTGCACAGAAGCCACTGCCGCCGGACACCACAGCCACAGGGCTGGTGGATGGACAGAAACCAGAGTAGGAAAGCCACCCGTCCCATCCAGCAGAAGAAATGTGACCCCCTGGCCTGGAGCACCAAGCAAACCACAGGCCCTATCCGACAGGGACATATAGTCTAACAGAATACGACCCAAGGGGTCTTACCTGCCCCTCCCAACCGCCCGCAGACAGATTCTAGCCAACAGCTCCCTGGCCCAAAAGGCAACAGGGTGCTCGCCAGCTTCCACATGTAGGGCAGGCACTGGGGTAGACGACAAACAACCAGTGATCACTCTTAAGCCACTGATTCATAGCAACCTGAACGTCCTTAATTGCCTGCCTAGAGCTGGCCAAAACAGGGATATGAAAATCCGTGCAAGAGCGAACATAGACCTAGTTAAAGGAAACGACAGTGGCACGCTTCGCGACGGACGTATTAGTAGCGAACCACAGCACATTCGACCGGGCTGACACATTTTGCTTCACGGCTGCCACATCGTGGGTCCACAACAGTTGCGGGTCCAGCCAAAAACCAAGGTAGCGAACCTTTGGCTTCGCTACGACCCGCGACCTGTTTACCAAAATGGAGCCCTCCCAGGCCTTCCCCGGCTGAAAATCATCAGCGCTGTATTGTCACTGGCTAACTGAAGGCCTCTATCTGCCCGGGTGCATGACCTCCTTGCATTGGCCGCCTCAAGAGAAGCCAAAGTCACAGGCAAGTCCCTCCCTGTAAGCCAAACTGCCACGTCATCTGCATACGCGACCACGTTGACTGAAGAGTTCATCTCTACCAGGACAGCGTTGATCGCCACTGCAAGCACAACCGGGTCAGGCAACTACCCTGGGGAGGCCGCAGTCATTGAAGCTGACACTGGACCATGCACCCCCCGCCCTTGTCGCAAAGCGCCGCACGCCGAGCAGCGCCATAACTGCAGCAAGAAGTTTTCTGCCAACACCCAGGGACCTCAGGGAAAACTCTACCCACGATATATCAACCATATCGTAGGCCGCCATTATGTCCAGGAAAATGGCTACCGCAAAGCAGTCGTTAATCCCAAGCCTCCCTGATGCCCGACTCAAGGTAAAGCACCATGTCCTGAGCTCCCCGATTCTTCAGGAACCCAAACTGGGTGCCGAACAACCCGCCCGAGCCATCAATTTGCCACACCAGTCTATTGATTAGTATCCTCTCGTAGACTTTGCATGCGCACGAAAGGAGCGCAATTGGCCGGTAACTTGTGACAGAGGAGCGGGGCTTGCCCCTGCCAAGCACCGGGGTAAGGACAGAAGAGCCAGGAGGGCGGAACCAGGGCCCCGTCGAACCGGGTCTGAATGAAGTCCAACAGCGCCGTCTGCCCATCCTGATCAACGCCACGGAGGTCGTCATAAGAGACCCCGTCAAACCCCACAGCACTCCCAAGCCGACAAGAGGCTAATGCCGCAGAGTTCCTGTAAGACCAGCGGCTGGTCAACCTCATCCAACCCGACCCCCAAGTTGGTGGGCGGGGGAGAAGGACCCCCTCAGTACACCATAGTCCTCCGCAAAAATGGCATTAAACGCCTCAGCCACCTTTCGGCCCCTAAGAACCTTGTTGGACTGGCCAAAAACCCAAGCAACAGTAGCACTTACATCATGCGGGCAGACCAAGGCCCAGACATGCAACAGGGAAAGGCCCCGAGATACCTGGTCGCAAAGCCTCGCTCCGAACATCGCCTTCTCCCTGCGGAGAAGAAACCAAGTCTCTTGGGCAATTCCAACAAAGTCGAACCACCGTTGGTCAGACCGACATTGGCAAAACCGCTGCCAGGCACGGCGACGAGCCCGCACATCAGTCACATGCACCGAAGTCCACCACACCACCACACGACCCCGTCTACCAGACTTTCTTTCCACGCAGGCAGCGCTTGGTACCATACCTCCCTCCAACCCACTTTCTAAGCCAAGGGGCAAACTCACCAGAATCGACAACTGGCAGAACCTGCGCTACGACACCACCAAGTCGGCCGCCCCCCCCCCCCTGCCATCCCAGATTAACGCCACAGGAAAGTGGTCGCTACCCCGTAAATCTGATGTTACCTCGAATGAGAACCGGGAAGCCAGCTCGTTCTAGCAGAAGAACATATCCAGGACCGACTTTCTGGATCTGATCGGCCCCTATACCTCCTTACAAATGTAGGTGTGCCATTCTGCAGCACAGAGGCCCACACAGTCCACGGATTCAGCAATCAGATGCCTATGGGCGTCACAACGACCACTCCCCCAGAGCCAGTGATGTGCGTTTAAGTCCCCCCCCCTAAAACCAAGGGCCGGGGGAGGGACCCAACCCACTCCACCCACTCATTACACGAGACCCTTCCAGTGACCTGAACTACTCCTATGGTCAACCACCCTAGACTCCACCACACCCGGAATAAACATGTGTCAACACCCCTGCAATCCTGCATCCCCGAAAGAGGGGGTCACAAATGGGACCCAATCCTTAATGAGCACCCTCACCCCCGAGCCGCCACGACCAGCGATGCACAAAAAACCATTTAGACTTGGGACAAACCAGACTGGCAGTTTGGTTTCAACCAAACCCAAAATTTCAACTTTAGTTCCCAACCATTCCAACTCTTCCACCTTACGCCCTATACCTCGTACATTCCAGGTACAAATAACGAACGGAGCAGAATGAACATCACAACACACTACGGAGACACCTGCACCATCAGCAGCTCATTTTCTCCCTCTTGAGAGAACGTATCACTGCTCCCCCTGTTTGAAACAGACACTTCACTACCATCTTACTCCCCATTAAGCATAGCTACCTTGCTGGACCACGACAATGCTGCGTCACTACACACCACATTTACACTGCCTAAGCTGCTAACTCGACCATCATCTGCTAACACTCTTGAAGCACTGGTTTCCGCAAAGGCAACACACATATTCCACCATTAGGAACACTTTCACTCACTATATCACTTCCCATACTAACACCACAAAGTTGAGCACTTCACCACCACTAACTCCAGGAGCTGCAGAATCCGGGCACACTTTCGTCAGGGTTCCCCCCCCCCCCCCCACCATCTTTCAACACATCACCCACTGAAGCCACTGCACCGTTCAAAAATCACCACTTTCCTCCTCCTCCTCGAAATCTTCCTCACCAGCCAAGAGTGAAAAACGGTTCTCCTCCACTGCCACCTGTTTCGGTAGAGGTGGAGAACTGGCTAAAGCCGAACGGGAAGAAGAAAAGGCCTTTCGTTGCCGTGGCCATCTTGTAGAATCAGCTGCTGGAGCACTCGATCGAGGGCCGTTGGCCCCAGCAGGAGCAAGGGTACCCACTGCCTCCTCTACAGCAGCTACAGGTTGGGAAGGCACAGGTTGTGAAGGCACAGGAGGTGCGAGGTGGATACACAGGGCGTCACGGGGTAAGGCCACGTTGCAAACACGGCAAACAACAAACGGGCAAAAACGTCTCACGTGTCCTCTATTTCTGCATTTCAGGCATCTGGGTGGCCTGTCCGCCACAGACAACAGGGAGTCGAATCCCAGGACTCTTAACTACATCAGCGACGTCCTCAACGAGCTTCAAAGTACCGCACCTAATCCCGGTACGGCAGTGATGCAATCCTTCCATTGAGTGATACTCGTGCCGCAAACCAGAAACTTCCCCAAAATCTGCCAAAGCTCTCAGAATAGCTGCATCAGGCACGTCCAGCGGAAGCCAATGCATCCAAAACTTGAGGGAGCGATCCTGCAAGTCATAGACAGTCGCTGGGTGGCCACCTACCTGAAGACGGCCCCTCTCCTTTACCAGCATCTTTGCCTCCCGGTCCGAGAATTCTACCTGAAAGGCATTATTTGCCCTTAACCAACAGAGACCAGCAATTCGTCGCAGATCAACAACTTCCACCAGTGCATTACGCATGTTTTTCAAGCCACCAATACAACAAGCGTCCTCTCCATGGGAATGTTTACCAGGGCTCCTTTATAGAACGCTGTAGCCAGGCGAGGTCACGTGGGACCTCTTGTAGCTCATGGTCAACAATATCTTGACCACCCTCCTCCATCTCAAACGCAGCAGCATCGTCCTCCACCACAGGCTCCACCTGAGAGGTTACTACAGCCACATAGGAAGCCTTGGGCACAATTGGCACCCCCACACCTGCTGACCTGCCTTCACCACCACTGGTTTTTTTTTTATGGTACACCCTGTCCCTAGCCACTCCTATCCTATCGGAATCCCGATTTCCACCCAATTCCTCATTAACCACATTGTTACAATCTTTGTTACTGTCTGCATTGTTGTCCTTCATGGTGCCTATGTTATCATCCTTCAACCCTAGATCCACAGTCTCTTCGTTTCGTTCACTCACCCCATATAAATTCAGGTCCACCTCATCCATACCAATACCTGCCGCCAGCCTCCATATTTCCTGGTACTTTTCCTTTGACACCAAACCACAAAGAACTTCTACCTGTGTGAGAACGCCCTTCTGACGTAAGGCAAGCAAAAAACGCCGCACTGGCCTCGCCATCTTGTCTTGTTTCTTGATACCTTCGTAACTTAAGAATTACTTGCAATAGTTTTGCGGTACACGTCACGTAATGTGGCATTGTCGGCGAGCTAAAGGTTGTTGTTTAGCTGAAGATATTTTGATGAGTCGAGGCTTGTCTCTTGAGAAGACTGAGGCACATGCTTTCCGAGTTTCCACCACTTATTGGTTTGTCTGTTGTGACCTTGTCTAAGGAAGTCGGGTATCTTACCAGTGTCTGTTGGAAGTTGCTGCTGTGAAGAAAAGAGTCTCTGACAAGCGCTAAGGACTCTTAAGCCTTACTGCTAAGCATTGTGTAGACTTTTCCTTCTATTAATAGTATATCAGAGCTGGCCTTGATTTCCATATCCCTTTCTTTGCTGGCTCGCCTCGTGTCACTGATATTCTGCAGGTTTCCGTCAGTGAAAGCCACTGTCACTGGATTTCTTCCTCCAACTCCTGTTTCTGCTCTTCTGTTGAAGCTGTCGAGATTCCTGTTTGCTTCCGAGGTGCTGAGCTTCTTGTGAGTCTTTTGTGGTCTGAGCCGAGGTAACGAAAATCTTGCTAACAACCGATCTATGGTTCCGTTAGCTCATACCGGTCTTGGTACAGCAGGTCTGGGTGTTCTCTACTCTCGGTCGCTTCTTTAAGAGGCTTCCTTGACTCTTTCTTTCCCATAAACAGTTTCGTTTTTCCGCCCTTCCAGTCTGTTGTTGAAGTTTTTTGTGATGCTGCTTTCCGTCGTGAATGCTGGGTGGTGTGGGTGTTTTTGTCACCAGTCTGTAGCTGCATATAGGAGTCCACCCTTAGTAAGGATAGTCACATAATGGGTCAAAGATAGCTCCGGTAAGCAATGATGCCGTTGACAGTCTTATAATTCTGGCAATTAAGTACTAAAATTATACCCGTATAACACTCAGCATGTTATAATAGATTGTTGGATGACAATGCAAATAATGTTACAACTGTTGTGCATTTACGCACCCCTTCAGGCCCATGTGCTTTTATGCTGCAACCCCCATTTCAGAAAAAGGCACTTCCCCATACGACACTTTACGTGTCTGCCGAAATTTAGATTTGGCAACTTTCCCTAGTGAGCTCTACAGGTGTTTTTATACTTCATAAGAATTAACATGGGAAGCCATTATATTAGCTAGCCCTTGCTAGTTAGTTACCAGTAACATAAATGAACGTTATTGAGGGCTCATTTTCTCCATAAAGGACACATTCCCACAGGTTAAAGTTAATAGTTTTCTTCGTTACTAGGCCCCTTTGCACCCGAGTCTGTGCAAAGATTTCTATCCCATGGGGAATTTTCACCAGTAGGCTGAAATCGGTTCTAAGTTTGTTACAGCTTATAGTCTGCTAGTGAGCTGCCATTTTAAACCTGACAACAATTAAGCTATAACAACAACTAAATCTCATCTACTTAGTAGTTACACACTAGCGCGGGTTTAGATATTTGGTGGTTTAGTGTTGCAATTTCATGGATAGCGTTGAGTACCTTCTATTAGCCAGCTGCTACAATGTGGTTTTTATTGGGTGTCCTCCCATCAGATAAAATGATCGAACATCGCATAGGGTAGAATGTGTACTTCCCGTCAGATAGAATTATTTCCCTTCAGGTAGAATTATTTTCCCACCAGATAGAATTTTTCTTTTCGTCAGATAGAACTTTTTTCCCAACAGCTAGAAATTTTTTGTACTGGGGAGATAAAAACTCCAAGCTAACCGCTATGGCTCAACCAGTACACAGGGATGCATCACAAAATACGAGTAGTAGTTTTTTTATTTGTTTTTCGAAACGTCCTCTCTTGGATTGGAAAAAAGTTTGGCTAAGGAAAAACTTTTAGGATTTAAAAAAAATTCCAGAGTCCAAAAGATGACTCTACCTCGTAAGAAAAAAGATTTGGCCCGAGACTTTTCTGCCCATTTTGATTTACCTTGTAGAATAAATGAATTAATGTTGTTTTGTAACTTCCTATATTTGTGAGCACAGCATATATAAAGAGTAATACTGAAAGAACGTTAGACTACAGAATGTAAGCAACGCTCCAGCATTGCGCACCATCATCGATTGCCACAGCACCAAAAGCGAACCTGACTAATGTCAATTACGTAACATAAAATGTGACTCATTAAGCATACTTTTACACCATTCTTTATGGTGGCACAGAATCATTTTTGTCAAGAAAAACTAAGAGGCACATGATAACGTAAAATTAGGGCTTAAAAGGTGGTAATCCTAATATTTACTGCTCTTCCATGGAGTCTCATTATACAGGGTGATGCAAAAGTCTGGAGAAGCCTACTGCCATTCCAAATCTACTTAGAGGAGACCAACGAAAATGTACATGCATGCAGTATACTATGGGTGGGGGACCATGAAATGATACTTGTTTAAATGACCTTGGCATGGTCGTTCAAGGTCATTACGATGCAAAATTTTGAACTACACGGTGTAGAATAGTGGTGAAGGGGTGGGGGGAGTGGGGAAAATGCTTCCTTGAGTGGGGAGGGGCAAGATAGATTAATGGCTTTAGGCAATGTCTTTTATTTAAAGCAAAGAGATTTAGTTAAGTTGATTCGTTTTATTTTCAGTCATGTCAAGCAAGTACGTATTGGCGGAGGGAGAGTATTTGTCCAAATGAGTGTTGCATGATGTTCACTTCTTTCTGACATGCAATAAACCTTTCCAAACCCTCCCTCCCATGTGTAACTATACGCATGCTTCAGGAAACCACTTTCCTGCAATTTTGTGGAAAACGCACCACACGTTTCTGGCTAGGTTAGAAAAAATACCTGTGTCTGTATCCCGTACTGCTGCGATAATTTCGTTTGGAATGGCTCCTTCTCGACATGCAGTGAAGCTATTACGACTAACTTGTCTGAAAGATAACTCCTACCCTAATGGTCCGATTTTCATTCTGGTTTTTGTTTTGACATTGGCTTACAGTTCTCTACAACTTTCCAATTTACACCACTATTCTACGCCTTGTTGTTCAAAATTTAGTATCGTGATGAACTTGAACGACCATTCCAAGGTCATTTAAACAAGTTTTAATACATGTCCCCCGACCCATAGTATACTGTACGCATGAACATATTCGTGGTTCACCTCTAAGTAGATTTGGAATGGCAGTAGGCATTTCGTTTTAAATAACTACGAGACAAAATTAAAAAAAAAAGATTCCCGCTATATCGAAAAGAAATCCCATGAGTTAGAAAAAAATTCCTGTTGTATCGAAAAAATTCCCAGGAGATAGAAATACTTTTTTCCGTCAGGTCAAAAATTTTCTATCTGATAGGTCGTCCGATACATTCTATCTGTTGGGTTTTCGATCAACGGGCTTGGACCTTTTATTAAGTATGCTTGCAGCGTGTGTGGAGGCAGAATCAGAAGCTCCACGTACAACTCATGGCTGAGCTACCGTCAAGTCTTCTTAGAAGGGTTAGCAAGAGGGGCTTTAGTTTTTTTCGAACTGTTGTCTTTGCTTTAAGAGTATTAAAAAAAACTTCCCTACAATTAGAATACTAAGCAATTACCACTGCATTTCCCCTTTAACTCTTCCATCTTTTGCCGTTTTAGTGAAAACTTAAACTAAAGTCTGCGTTTTTATTCATTCCCCAACCATGGACCCAATTATTCGGCGAGATCCATAACGATTTTATTTGGGCTAGACAATATGGCCGGCATGTGACGATGTTGCCGAGGACGTCGTTTACAGGGTGGCGTTCAAAAACTCATGATGTAATTCCCTTATTTTTCCAGGTTTTCCAGATCAGCACTAACACTTTTCCCTGCTTTTTTTTTGGTCGAAGGAGAAGGTGCAGTACAGGATTAAAATTTTTTTTCACATTTCTATCAAACCGCAATAACCATATCGCATTGCCTTGCTAAATCAAAAATTGCACTGCCCTAATTGGTATTGGTAAAGAGCAAAAAAGGCCACAATCTGAACAAAACTAAAAATTCAGTTAACACCTAACGTCCCACATTACTTAGGCCTAAGAAGTTTTCACTTTATCAGAAAGGATACAAAAAGGAAATGAAGTTTTAACTGAAATAAAGTGACGGTTTTATAAGTAATTCTTTATAGGTGAAAGAATTTCCGGAAAATGTTTAAATTCCCTGAATTTTCCTGACTTGATAAATTCCCTGAATTTTCCCGGTTTCCCAGGTAGAACGCTACCCTGGTTTAGCTGTTTGGCACTTGGAGTAACTGCCATTGGAACAGAAAAGTGTTTCAAGGAAAAGAGTGGCGGCAACTCAGTTGGCATTGTTTTAGCATAATACTAACGCCTTCGACTGCCAGAAACTGGCAACAGGACAAATCAGCACGAATCAACCGATTATCAGTGGTGGCACCTTCGGCGTTGTAGCCTATTAAACAAATAAGCATGCGATAGCCCATTCACGAACGTGCGCCCTGTTAGCTGCAATCGTTGGGTAGACGTTAGGATGGAGGCCATATTGAAGTCTCCGAGAAAATCGCCCAAATCCCACAAATCGCCCATATCTTCGCCGTCCGATACCTCATTAAAACTTCGAGAAAAACATCGACATTGGCGCTCAACATCACACAAAATGGTGATAGAACAGACGAAGCACATCTTTGGCGAGAAACAGGTACAATAACTCATTGCGGTCATTCTTCTTTTCACGTTGTACCATGTTTTCATATGTCGTATGTCTGTATCAAACCCAGTTTATTGAGAGGCTTAAAAACAATACCAAAAAAGT
Organism: Lithobius niger; assembly: GCA_023313725.1. Lineage (NCBI taxonomy): Eukaryota > Metazoa > Arthropoda > Chilopoda > Lithobiomorpha > Lithobiidae > Lithobius > Lithobius niger. The sequence goes on along the minus strand of JAHWFP010051617.1, from coordinate 13,456 downwards.
TCGTTTTGAAGAACGATGGAGGGGTAATTATACAGAAAACAACCTTTTGACGCTACAACTAATTTCAGCTAAAACCAAACTCTAAAACAAGGCACAAAACAGGTTGAAGCATAAACTTATTAAAAACTTGTACCTCAGCCGAACAGGACAGCAATATGCGCCAAAAGACAGAACTTCGAGCTTGCACTTCGATCCTGCAATTGGAGGATCGAGGTCGTTCTGTCTTTTGGCGCCAATTGCCAACGTGTTTTGACCAGAAAGGCTTAGATTTTCGGTTTTAATGCTTCTATGTTCAACTTGGCTTGCGGCTTGGTTTAGCGTTTTAATCTTTGTTTCTTGTACAATGCTATTGACCGGATTGTTTTGACATTTGAAAGCGTGGTGCATGAATCCCCGAAACGTTGTGTACTATATTACATCTTTGATGTGTGCATTTTCGGACCTTGTTTTTTTCATACGACCCGTTACGTATAAGACATGGAGGGGAAAGAACTCTTATCATTCCTGCATGATCTAAGCTAACCAATTCAAGTCCACCCCAACTAACAAACTTAAATCTAACTCATTGTAGGCCTAAATGGCAGTATTCGGCGGCAACATTAGTGTATACGTTAATGTATGCACTACACATTATCAGCCAAAGAAAATACACGCGTCTGCAAGGACTGTAAGGAAGAAATTGATCAGTTAATGTTACCACTCTATCCCATGATACTGTAGCCTACCTTTTGCAAACTTAGTACTTTATTGTATCCTTTCCAATCATGTGAACCGTGGCGTACTAACAAAGGTGTTTAGACCCGTGAAAACACGAATTTGGGCCCATCATCTAAAGCACAGCACAAAGTCGGGGAAGGGGAATGGGGGAGATTTCGGAGGGTGTTTTTTTTTTAACGAGTCTGCAATAAAAACAATTTGACGTGTGAAACGTCGAGTTAATGCGATTGTATTTTGCTCATTATGACAATTCTAGTCTACTACATCTCAAAACCTAGACACGTTTGTTCGGTTAGATTCGACGAAATCAAAATGTAAGTGTGAGTGGTTTGCAGGTCAGACGGTCAAATCGCTGCGCGAAACCCCAGCTTTTACACTATGGGTTAAGGGGTGGGTCGGGCGTCGGTCAGAGGCTGATCAGAGGCGGTCAAATCGCTGCGTAAAACCACCAGCTTTTCAACTATTAAGGGGTGGGTCGGGTGTCGGTCAGAGGCAGGTATAAATTCTGGCAGTTTCTCGGGCAATGACGACATTGTCTGGTGTTGTGACGTAGTTGATGAAGATTAGTCCGCAGAGGAAAGTATTTTTGCCTCTCAGAAAAATTTGATTGTAGTGCCATTTTAAGTTTGATCGTTTCGACCAAAGCTTGGTGCGTCACACATTCTGTCGAAAGTTTCCTTTTTCGGAAGAACTAGTGACCAATTTTTCCTGGAGGAATGATGGGAGTTCCATCGCGGTTGCAAGCAATAGGCTATGTTGCTTTGGCTTTAGCCTGTTTCCAGGTGCACGAGGGCGTACCAAATTTGTACTAAAAAATTAAGGAGTCACATGGCTTGTTTGTAGTGTTTAATAGTTTTGCTTTGTGCATTCCTTTGCTTTCTGTGAGAGAGAACTCGACAGGCCTAGATGCTGCAATGCTAATTTGGTGGCAACCGGCATTTAATTTGCGCGAGCGCTCCTTTGTTCAATTGATTGTTATAGCGACTCTTTGTTTCAAAGTGCTCTTGCGAGCTTTCTAATATCCCGAAATGGACATGCTTTAAGACATTCTGAAAGCTGGGGATCCATAAATCCTAACCAAAATTGTTTAGCTTAAATAGGAAACGTTCTACACCTATTTAAAAGTGAAGTGGTAATAGCGCAGTGGGGAACACATAGGGTGATCCCCAATTCAATTCAATTTCAAGGTGCTCTTGCGAGCTTTCTGATAGCTCGAAATGGATATGTTTAGTATATTCTAAAGGTGGGGATCTATTATTTCTCTCAATCCTCACCGAATTGTTTAGCTTATATAGGGACTGTTCTACCCACAATTAAAGGTGAAGTGGTAGTGGCATAGCGGCGAAAGCGTATGGTGATTTTCGATTGCCAATAACCCAAAGAACTTGTTAAGGATATTCTGAAATGTGGGGATCTATTCTTTCCATCATTCTTAACAAAAATTGCTTAGCTTAGATAGCGACAGTTCTACCTCCATTTAAAGGTGAAGTGGTAATGGCGTAGTACGAAAGCGTATAGTTATTTTCGATTTCAAAGTGCTCTTGCGAACTTTCTAATGGCCCGAAATAGACATGTTCAGGATATTCTGAAATGTGGGGATATTTTCTTTCCATCAATCCTGACCAAAATTGTTTAGCTCAAATGGGGATCATCCTATGCCTATTTAAAAGTGAAGTAGTAATGACGTAGAGGCTATTTTCTATTTCAAAATGTTCTTGTGATGTTCGTATTTGCACTTCTAAGCTAAACTGTTTTAGAATAGAATAGTAAACCTGACGGTGCCAGCAAAAAGCCAAACCCCTCCTCCCCCCCCCCACACACAACCAAACCAAGGGCCAACCGTCCGAAAGAGCCTAAGCAAGAAAACGGTCCAGACGATTTTTGAGAGTCAAGTGAAGTGGAAAGAACAACCGCGGCAGGCAGAGCATTCCAGGCCTCGACCACTCGTTCAGAGAAAAACTTGTGCAGGACGTTGCCGGAAGAGAAACGTCCACAGAGTTTGAGGGGGTGCCCCCTGGTCATAGTGTGGGAAAGACAGAAAAATTCAGCATCTTGGACGTCAATGAGGTGGTTTAAGATTTGGAAAGTAAGGATAAGATCACCCCAGAGGAACCTGGTTTTGACCGAGGTCAAGTCCAGTGTGCGAAGATGGTCTTCATAGGAAGAATGTTTGATGGGAAAGCACCGTTTAGTGAGGCGGCGCTGACAGGTTTCAAGACGGGCGAACAAAGACGCATAACATGGCCCATGGGCGGGCAATCTGAGAGCAGAATTCAATGGTCCGGGGAAGGAATGTTTTGTACAGGGTAGCAAACAGCTTAGGTGAAACAGAAGTTTTAAAAATATAATACTAAAAAATAAAAATAAAAAAAATATAATATATATGAAATATATATGGAAGCATCCTTGCTGATAGATAATATGGTTTTCATCAAAGATGGAGCGACTAGGAAGATGGTTTATTAGCAGATCTGGACTATGCGTTTAGCGACCGAAAATGTTCAGAGATTGCAGGGTGGTGTGACGTCATATTATGTTTCCGCCAAAGTGACCGAATAGCCACACCAGAAGGCAGCACAGGTTCTCGTTGGAGGCGAACTTGAAATAAAAAAAAAATGGTGGCATCGTTACACTATGGTAACCACCGCTACAGCGACAATACCTTCGGAAATTGACGAAATACTCGTGCGTGGGCAACATCCGAAGTTGAAGAACTTATTCTGTGTTCGATTCAAACCGTATTCAGTCTTCACTCGCCATTTCTCCTGATAAGCTCAGAACAAGGTTAACTGGGATTGAAGCTGCGTGTCTCGAGTAAGGAAGCTACTATCTCACTTGGCTTTCGCTCAGAAGCGGCAAGTCACGTGACTTGAAGTGCACGAAGAATCACTACGTCACAGACTATGCGTGTAAACATCGCGTGACGTCACCACAGAAAGGAGCCCCAGAAGCTTTCTGGCGGGAGTGAGATACTCCTCGGACCGAGCGGTAAAAAAGAAGCTTACTAGCGTACACGCGCCACATCTGTCACCGGGATCGTACCCTTAGACGATCAAATAAAAGGTAAATGAATTCATATAAAACTATTTCCGGTAATGTATCGAGGAAAACTGTTAAAATATACCGGAGGGAGTTATGTGCCTTTAATACTTGGCCTGGGCCGTAAGTAAGTTTGTTACGAGAAACTTGGGCTCTTGGTGTTTCTTGTCCTACCATATATCATTGTTCTTTGGTTTTCATATCTCTGTCGCTATGCGTGATAGAGGTGTACGCCTCAATATTTTCGTTGGTGTCGTCAAGTATTAGACCAGCGGCAGCATTTGCCAACCTGCTGAATCTTTTGAGTATTATTAAAAACAATTCATCTGATGATTGTTTGGCTTACAATTAAATGCTTTATTATTAACATTTGTAATTTAGGGAAGGCACTTTGCTGCACAGGAGTAATTTTTGTTGTAAACAATGTCAGAATTATTAGCGGCGGCAGCCCCACCACCGTAACAAACGTGCAGTTTTATTTTTAGTCGGCGGCGATGGCTCACATCTTTAGTGTCGGATGTGGAAAGAAGCTAAAAATAACTAAACAGACACTAAATGATGGATCAAACGAAAGCCTATTAAAATAAATACGATACGTAGCTTTGACCTATTTGAAGAAAAAAGCTAAAATAAGACAAAGGCCTGCAAAATAACAGCAGCACGTCACACCAAAAGGCAAAGAGCCCAAACTTAGCCGAGTGAGCATTTTTTCCAGATTTTTAAGGAGCGTTAACAAATATGGTAGTGTCATTAAAATAAACACTAAATATAAATTTGAAATAAAGGTCTGTTCGCTCCGCCTACAATACGCTCAAAGCTTGTTTCCTAGTATTAAATGCGTATTGCCAAGGTGGCAGCAAATGGAAAACTATTCCTTGGTACGTAAACAATCGCTCCCAAGTGAAAAATAAAAATTGGCAAATTGTGTACAGTAGGCCTGAATTTCGTACAACTGCTCCCTGACTAGTTTGACTAATCCTTTAATTTTGATTGTCCACAATGTGACCTGGTGTGACCCAGACGTGACTTCGTGCACCAACATGAATATTTGTCTGATGTAAGCCAGGTTACACCCTCTCCTCCCCTTCAGTTTCTTCTTTCCCCTCCCTTCCCCTCTCCTTTTCCCTTCCCCTCTCCTTTTCCCTTCCCCTCTCCTTTTCCCTTCCCCGTCTCTTCTCCCTTCCCCGTCTCTTCTCCCTTCCCCGTCTCTCCTCCCTTCCCCGTCTCTCCTCCCTTCCCCGTCTCTCCTCCCTTCCCCGTCTCTTCTTCCTTCCCCGTATCTTCTCGTCTCCTTCATCTCCCCACTCCTCTTCTCCTCCTTCCTTCCCTTGCCACAACCCTCCCATGTTTCCTCCGAGATTTTGGCGCAGCCATATGAGGCGCCGTCTGGGACATTAATAAGTTACCATACTAATATATAAAAGTAGGTTTACAAACGAAATAAAAAGAACTTTCTCGTGAATAAACAAAACTTTTTCATAAAACGTTATAACTTTTACACGAATAAACAAAACTTTCTTATGAACAAATAAAACCTCTTCATTAAAAAATAAAACTTTGTTATAAATAAAGAAAACTTTCTTGTCAATAAAAATAAATTTTTTTCATGAATCAATAAAACCTTTTCATGAATAAACAAACTCTTAACATGCTTGAATCCATGTGAATCCATGTGCATTTATCCATGTGACAACAAAACAATTCCTTGCAAGATCGCTACTTTGTCACAAGTTGAGAAAAGTCGACAGATAAAAGCAACATTTTCCCTTGCAGACTCAAAACTTTTTTTACTTTTTATTACTTAAAAGAGCCTACGGACAATTACATCATTCGCTCTATCTAAATCACTTACGCGTATACTATAACGACCCTCATCTAAATAACCTAAACAAACCTCCCATTTCTTTTGCAAAACCCTACCACCTGCCGCAAGGTAGTTGTACCACCAACATTGTGCGGGGAGACCCCAATAATACAAAACTCAAAACTTTACCTTATCAAACAAAGAATGTTCGCTCGCGTGCAAAAAAGTTTGCTCTCTCTCATGAAAAAGTTTGACTTGCAGGTGGCACAATCTGACGGCCAATGCGCGAACTTATGCATAGGACGTGATGTCCAGTTGGAGGTGAGTGCTGCTGCGCAATGCTACCACCAACAAGCAGTTTTGGCTGGTGCCACTGCTCTAATCTTTTACCTACCGCCATAGTGTAGAACACTGGCGCCAATCTGTCGGTTGGACTACCATTTCGCCCCCCCCCCCCCCATTTTTTCATTACATATGTGTGTGGAGACCGGGGAGCTTTCAGGATTAATCTAACAAATTGGTGCGTAAAATAACACTTGTGCTCCGATCAGTCCAGATATGAGGCAACTCCACGTGCAACAGCGTTGAACGATCTTGAACGAGGAAGGAGATCGTCTTCAAGCCAAAGCCAACTGGGGTAGAAATCACTTGTTTCGATTTGTTGGTTCAACGTCAGATGACATGCGTGCCAGAAAGTTGACGCCTTTAGCATTGCCTACATAAAATAAGCTCACGGCGGTGTTGAATCAACATGGCTCGGAGCTGGAACTGAAAACCACAGCTTCTCCTCCAGACGACCTGAAAAGAGATGGAATATGAAGCGACAGCATGGAAGTAGTCGGCATCGGCGAGTCGCTTTTATAGACAAGGTTTTTTTTTCCAAGCAAGGAACTATATAACGAAACAAGACATTTTTCTTTTTGGTTTTGGCTTGGGTTGGGGCGGGGGGAGAGGGAATTGCTGCTACTTAACCTTTTTTTTACCGAACACGGAAACAATTGACAAAAATAGTGTTTTTTTTTAGGGGGCAGGGGGAGAAGGAGGGAATGGCTCCCCTCCTATTTTATTTCCATGGAAATAGGTGACAAATCAGGGTTTTTTTTGGGGGGGGGGGGGGGGAAGGGAATTGCCTCTCTCCTACTTTTTCGAAATAAATGCAACTGCAGTGAAACTGCTACGATTGGTGTTTGTTTATATTTTTACTGGCCGTTTATGTAAGGGTTCTTCTAATGTGCGAAAAAGAAAAATACTAAAACTATGTAGACACACTAGTGTGTCGCGCCAAGTTAGGCAACAAACATCACAACAAACATCACATCAATTCAATTGTCGAAGTTGTAAACATTGTAGCACGACGCCATGGCGTCAGTGTCTTATATCTTGAAGCATAGTTGGGTACATTGGGGAAAAATAATAATGTGGTATAAAAGCATAAATTGTGTTGAAATCGTGAGCAATGACCCACCTGACAAAAATTAACTCGTGTAGGAATGCCAGCTAAGCTACTTTCAATGCAAAATGTGACCCTCAATAACGTTGTAAATGTGTTACTAGTTACAGCTAGCTAGCTACTAAGCTCATCCCCTGTTAATTTCCATAGGGTGAATATTCATCGATACCGAGATAACGGGAAGGCTTCCAGCTTTGAAATTGGGCAAATGGGTGCAGTACAATACGAACTGCGTACCTTTTATGGTTTGGAGCTTGGCGGCGTAACGGGAATGGCGTGGGATGGCGCGTAAGTACGAAAATATTGTTATAATCATTGTTAGTATTGTCAGCATCGTCTCTCATTGGACGGCCAAAGTTCGGACAATGAAAACATGTGTACTGATATGCGTGCCTTGAGACACACTAGTGTATCACGATAAATCTAAACAACGTTGCAAAGAAATTGTATTCACGTCCAATTCACGAAAAATAAACCAACTGTAATAACAAAGTTAAAAACTGAAATAAACCAACTGTAATGACCAAGTCAAAAACTGGTAAAGAGGCCACAAAGTTGAGAGTGGTTCGGCCCTTCAAAGGAGTGATATCAACACACCAAAACTAACTGAATAAAACAAATTACAACAAAATTAAAACCAAACCAAAAACCTCTAAAGCGGTGACTAAGTTGAGAATGGTTCAGCCTATCGGCAAAAGATAGTAGCAAATTGTTGAAAACCAATTTCTTATAGAAGTGTCACTTTATTACACATCTGCACGGTAGTGGAATTGAGTCAATACACAATTTAAAAAAAAGCAGTGATACGTTACCAGAAATATTTTTCCTGTTTTTATGGAAAATTTGGCTTTATTTTTTTCCCGAGGATCTGTTTGCCTTAGCCACAAAAACAAAAAACACCCTCCTTCGCAAAGCCATTTATAGTCCTGGGGCATATGTGGTGCCGTGGGATTTTTCGTGATGAAATTGAATGACCACCTGGAATACGTTCATCATATGGTCTGCAGTCATGCCTTACCAGGTGTTTTGCTTGAATTTGTGGCAGAAGGCCTGTGTGACGTCATAAATCCAAGATGGGGCCGCTTCGGACATATACGGAAATAATCGGTCGTAACTCCTTTCAGGGTTGCCCAAAGAGAATTTTGTACTGAACTTTTTATGTTTGCAATTAAATTCTGAACAAAAAAGGTTATAATGAATTTCGTGATATCTCCTACCGTTTCAGAGTTGTAACCGAAATCTTATATATTTAACACTTTTCAAGAGAACTACCCAGTTCCCGCATACCTGAGCGAAATACTGTCGTGGGCAGTATGAAATGAAAAGGGTACCGACTGCCCCCTGCTTCCTCCTTGCGGCCTACCCAGTTGTATGGTCCGATTTTCCTTCATGCCCCCCCCCAACCCTTTCTCGTCCCGCTCCGCCTCCCCCGTCCCCGTCCCGAATTCCCCTATTGAGTCGTCTGAATATCCACATCCCTGCCCCCCCCCCACCATTTTAACCCCTGCCGATTTGTTTTCTTATGGAAGTAAATGTCTTTTTTCAATGGAGGACGATCGATTCCCGTTTCTCCCTTCTGATACCAAGCGCAATAAATCCAACAACGGTCGTGCATGCAGTGATTGTTACTGAACCAACTTTGAAACTCTTCAAGTCTGCTCTAAGAGGTAGCATTATTAAAGCAATATTTCGATTGTTACTGATTGTTACAGGCCACACCCGTTTGTTTGACATTGTCGGTCGCTCTCCCTCTTCCATTATAGTGCATAATGATGAATTTGCTCGCCCAACCTAAGCGTATTATATGTATATATATATATATATATATATATAGATTTTTGTTGTAAAATAACAATTATTGCACATATACACAATTAAAATTTATTACTTACTCATTAATACGGACCTAACTTCAATTTTTAAAGTTCAACACTCAAAAGCAAGCTGTTCTCGCCAACACAATACAAAACTATTACAAAGTTGTATAGATTTCCAACACAAATTTAAAGGACTTCATCACAATCGTCGTCATCTGCGATATAATCAATGTCTTGGTCCCTATTTTCGCACAGATATTCATCGCCGCCACAGACACACAGCTCTGTGGATGCCAGAGTTTGAGCTCTGCATTTACTGGGTACATTACATTTCCCTTTCACACAGGAACATTGTATTAGTTGAAGAATCGATTCAGGTACACATTAGAGAGTACACATAATTGGGAAATAGGTGTGGACTCTCATTTCCCATCCAAATTCAGATGGTGGTGGCAAAGTAGGGTGTTGCAGATCAGCACGACGTCATTCCATAACCAGGTAATGTCCTCTTAGAATATAAGGCGTCAGGGAAGCTCTTGTAGGCGGCAGATTTTCATTTTGCTTCTCTTTTTTGGGAAAATATCCACCAACGAAGCTCTCCAATGTCCGATATATTCGTCCCTGGTACATATACCTTACAAATGAACTTCTCAATGACATTTATATCTTCATCCTTAAACTCTTCAACGCATTCAAGTTTCCCGAGAGCATCAATTACGTCCTTTCCTGCCACTTTATATACTTTCCGAAAGGATGGTTTTTCCCTTTTTAGCGAGGGCACCTGTGACATCATATCCTGACAGTGCGTGGAGGCCTAATATTCCTTTGACCTTTTCTGGCGCTATGGCAGAATATACACTGTTTAGATCAATCATTCTACGGTTTGGTCCCACACCAGTGACAAACATGCTGTCTTGTGGTAACGACTTTGACCACCACAATGCCAGCAGAAACACATCGGTGTCAGGTGAAAATATATGGAGGGTATAGTTGCTCCTTGGCCAATTGCATACAGGCGATGCAATATTAATTTGGTATTTGCCTCTTTGTGACTACTTTGAAGCTCGCTTACGTCATTTGCTGACGAAGATTGTGCTTCAGTCCTCCAGCTTTACTTATTAGTTCCCTTTCAAGTTTACGTGCATGTAACAGAGCCTACTCGGAAAGATACGCTGTGAACTGGTCCTTTGCTTTACTGTGTGAGAGCAGGATCTTCATCTGTACATTTGCAATTTTTGTTGAGTCGGTATTTTGTACTCAATAGGCGTTACTTTGCTGACTCTTTTATTCCGCATGGCAGATTTAAGGGAATTATCCAGGTACGTGTCAAATACCAAATGAGTTACATTATATGTTAATAGAGTGTAATTTATTCTGTTGTTGAACTCCATTGCAAGATCGGGACATGTTTTAACGTGTGCTGATTTTTTCAATGATTGTCGTTCAGCCATTCCGTCAAGAACAGCAACAGAATAAGATTGCACATACATATGCTCTTGTTCATTTGAGCTCTCCTCAAGCTCTGGAAAAGGAAACTGAGGGACGTCCTCAACTTGTGCTGGCTCTTGCTCTTCCAGTATCTTCGTTAGTTTGCTTTTGCTTGTGGATAACATCAATGCTCCATCTAAGTGATATATTGACCGAGGAACTGCAGAGAACTCTTACTTACTCAGCGATTCCTTTAAATCTATGTCAGTGCGGCTTCTTGATACAATGAGTAAACGTGTAAATAGTGAGGGATCTCCTTTTAGTTGTACTACACTGTCTGCTATCTTAGTGATAACACATTTTTGTGCAGCTTTACGTAAATTTAGTTTCTCCTTCTTAATAGGTTCCCACAAGTTTGTACAATCTGTTTCAATGCGATCCTTCTTGAAGGTGCTGTACATTTCACATCCCTTTTCTGAAATTCGTAATGTGTCCCTTTGAATAGTTTCATTGAACACAGACTTTATAGTTGTATTTATTAGTTCACTGCCTTCATATGCTATAGGATTCATGCAGACGTTTCCCTTTTGATCCTGTAAAATGGTGATGTTTTGCCTTCACATGGCCTGTAATTTTTTCGTTTCTGCAGAAATTCTTGTCAGCTCTGGAGATGTCAAAAAGAATCGTGTCAAAGCCATTTTCGTTTGTGTTATATTTACAAGTCCTCCAAGTACTTTCATAGCTCTGTTTTCGTGGTCTAGAGCTTCATCTGAGCCCAAAGCACCCTACTTTGCCACCACCATCTGAATTTGGATGGGAAATGAGAGTCCACACCTATTTCCCAATTATGTGTACTCTCCAATGTACACCTGAATCGATTCTTCAACTAATACGGTGTACCTGTGTGAAAGGGCAATGTAATGTACCCTGTAAATGCAGAGCTCAAACTCTGGCATCCACAGAGCTGTGTGTCTGTGGCGGCGATGAATATCTGTGCGAAAATAAGGATCAAGACATTGATTATATCGCAGATGACGACGATTGTGATGTAGTCCTTTAAATTTGTGTTGGAAATCTATACAACTTTGTAATATTTTGTATTGTGTTGGGGAGAACAGCTTGCTTTTGAGTGTTGAACTTTAAAAATTGAAGTTAGACCCGTATTATTGAGTAAGTAATAACTTTTGATTGTGTATATGTGCAATAAATGTTATTTAACAACACAAGTTCTCTTGAAAAGTGTTAAATATATAAGATTTCGGTTACAACTCTGAAACGGTAGGAGATATCACGAAATTCATAATAACCTTTTTTGTTCAAAATTTTATTGCGAACATAAAAGGTTCAGTACAAAATTCTTTTTGGGCAACCCTAAAGTTAGTGTGTGTTTCGTCGTAATTTAGTATATTTTACTGACTGTGAAGAGAGCCACAATCCATCCATCCATCTTGTCCGAACTCCGGCCCTCAATGCATTCAAATATAAATAACCTAAAGGCTTAAAACAAAGGAAGAAAGATAGGCTTACATTAGCAATATTTCTGCAATGTAAATAAAATAATTTTAAAGAAAGACGACTGCTAAGGTGGCTGCTCACTGAGATAAATACCAACGTGGCTACCCACTGACCTAAATACAATCTTAAGCATTCAAGTTTAGGTAACGAATTCTTGGTAACGTTTTTGTACACGTGTTCGAAGATATTTCAAAAACGGTTTGGGCTATCAACACGCGGTAAACGGATTGCACAGCTCTGTACATTGCGCTTCGATTGAGGTATTGTTTGTCAAAATCCTTCAAAATGAAAAAAAGTAGTGGTGAAAACGGTTACAGTTTAGCGTTTGTTTTATGCATTTCCTGAACCTTTTCGAACATAATTCGAAAACGGTTGGGCCTATCGACACGCGGTAAACGGCATTGCACTGCTTTGTAAATTACGCTTTGATGGAGATATTGTTTGTCAAAATCCGTCAAATGAAAAAAAGTAGTGGCGAAAACAGTTACAGTTTATCATTTGTTTTATGCCTTTCCTAGACCTTTTCAGACATAATTCGAAAACGGTTTGGTCTATCGACGCACGGTAAACGGCATTGCACAGCTCTGAAAATTGCGCTTCGATTGAGGTATTGTTTGTCAAAATCCGTCAAAATGAAAAAAATAGTAACAAAAACAGTAACAGTTTGTAGTTTGTTGTTAAGTTTTTGTGCACGTTTTCGAAGATATTTCAAAAACGGTTTGGCCTATCAGCACGCAATGAACGGCATGGCACAGCTCTGTACATTGAGCTTCGATTGAGGTATTGTTTGTCAAATCCGTCAAAAAAAAATAGTGGCAAAAACAATTACAGTTTATCGTTTGTTTTATGCCTTTCCTGGACCTTTTCGGACATAATTCGAAAACGGTTTGGTCTATCGACACACGGTAAACGACATTGCACAGCTCGGTAAATTGCGCTTCGATTGAGGTATTGTTTGTCAAAATCCGTCAAAATGAAAAAAAGTAGTAGCGAAAACAGTTAGTTTATCGTTTGTTTTATGCCTTTCCTGGACCTTTTCGGACATAATTCGAAAACTGTTTAGCCTATCGGCACGCGTTAAACGGAATTGCACAGCTCGGTAAATTGCGCTTCGATTGAGGTATTGTTCGTCAAAATGAAAAAAATAGTGGCAAAAACAGTTAGTTTGTAGTTTCCGAAACTACAAACTGTAACTGTTTTTGCCACTATTTGTACACGTTTTCGTTTTTGTACACGTTTTTGAAGATATTTAAAAAACGGTTTGGCTTATCGACACACGGTAAAAGCCATTGCACAGCTCTGTAAATTACGCTTCGATTGAGGTATTGTTTGTCAAAATCCGTCAAAATGAAAAAAAATAGTGGCAAAAACAGTTACAGTTTGTAGTTTGTTGTTACCGTTACCAGAAATATTTTTCCTGTTTTTATGGCAAATTTGGCTTTATTTTTTTCCCTAGCCACAAAAACAAAAAAAAACCCTCCTTCGCAAAGCCATTTAACAGACATACGAATTTTTTGACTAAGCAGGGTGAATTAAATTTTTTGTTTATGTTCAGAAACGTGTGCTAATAAGCCGGATGTCTATTAGATTCAATGCTAATTGTTTATTTTCAACTGGTTGATTTCCCGAATGTTATTACCCTAGAGAAAAATCATTAAAAACCCTCCTTCCTTAATGCTTAAATGT
>JAHWFP010051616.1:27171-55679 GCA_023313725.1 Lithobius niger | reverse complement strand
CCAACATTGACGGGTCTAAGGGCGAAAGCTGAGACCAATCTCTACAACAAACTTAACCGAAACCGAAAGTAACTCGCCGTGAAAGCAGAGACAACTTGTAGGATGAACATTAATCCCCGTCAGAGCTCTTCAATCAAAGTAAATACATGTGTTATTTTTTTTATAAAAATGCTGTTTCTTAGATTTTAAACAGAACATGATCCGTAAAAATACTAAGTTTTACGACAAAGTTTTATTCTTAATTTATTTTCTACTATTTCTGGTTAATTCAAGTACCGTATAATATTTGACATATGTCAAACTCTCGACCCCACGTTCGCATTGTAGCGGCGATAGGCCTAATCACAGCTACGTACGCATTTCGGTGGAGAGCTAGTTGCCACTGCTCTCCTGTCACCATGGTAACCAAAGATTAAGCACTGGGAAGTCAGATAATGCATCAGTTGACTATCAGACTACGTCGTATATGTTATAATTGTTATAAGCCTACCAAATGCATGCTTTCATACTTTCGTTATGCGGCGGAACCCAGGATACCAGACGAGTCGATCGTGTATACAAGATGGAGGGACGAGACGCTCCAAGAGTCAAAACATTTCCCTAAATCCGAAGCCTCCTACCACCAAGGCTACCTATACGTAAAGGCTTAACGCTCGGTTTCACGTAGCATGCTAGATGCGTCGTCCAAGCGTTACGCTGAACTGAAATCACGAAGAACGAAAAACCCCAATCGTAGCATTGATTAGTGTTAGCGGGATGCACAAAAACGTGATATCTTCTCATTATCAGATTTACCGGTGTTGCAGGGCTAAACGAATATTATTTTACGGTAATGGTGACTATTCTTGAAGTCTTCGGACGATTTACTGCTACATCAAAGGAACGTTTAACACATTTATAATGAGAATTGAAAACGCCGCTAGCGTACCATACAGTACAATACACACGTACCTTGGTTGTTCTTCTGCTTGAAATTCATGAAATTAAACCTCCGGAGGCTTTGTTTTGTCGTCGAGTGAACAAAGAGGTACGTAGCGTGAAGCCATTGTTGTTAAAGTTTAATTATTTGGTGTCAATGCAGTGTTTTAAGTTTAAAATCCGCGTATCGCGTGTCACACGTACCTTTCACAGTTCAGTCCACATGCTAGAGCAGTTCATTTTTGGGGTGTAAGTAGCGCGACTGGTGGCAGAATCGGTGGCTAACTGGACGACGCGTCGAATTTCTAACGTTAAGCTTTTACGTATAGGTAGCCTTGCTACCACAATGTTCTGCAAAAAGCAACGCGGCAGGTTTGCCAAGTGGCATCATCAGTTGACAGAATTTGGAAACCTGGTCGGTTAGTTTGTAATATCGCCGCAGTTGAGATGGTAGCACCTAGCAACCGTTCTGTACCTTGGATTTTAGTCGCCTTATTTGGCTTGTGCTGATACGGCGTCTACTGGAGGTGGCTATGCTAAAGCACGGGCCTCACACCGACCCTGTCCACGCTGAAACATGGGGTCGGAGTCTGGGTTACAAGTCCCGCTTTCAACCAAGGCTTAAAATCCTGGGCTGGGCCCAGGCCAGACCCAGTGTGGAAAAGGCTATGAATAAACGAACAAGAACGTTCCTTACGTCACTTTAACATAAGTCGACTTGACGTATGTCGACTTGAATTCACGTCGAATTATGAGAGAGGTGGACACAGGGACAGTCAAGTTGGAGTGAGTACGGAATATAAGCATCCATCTTCCCTGATCCCCATCGCCCAAGACACCTTTCCATGCCCCCATTAAAGTAACTGACTATCGACTTCGTTAAAAGGATGTGGGCAGTGGTGGCCTTCCTAATTTCACGACGTTTCTCCGTGGTAATTTCAACCAATCACTGCTAAGTAGGAGCTATAGAGATGCAATAATTGATGTAAGGTATAGATACACTCTATATATAGTTCTTAACGCACTTTAACATAATTCTTACGTGATGGAAAGTGGTGGTTTAACATAAAGCGACTTAGAAGTGGTTTTAGGCGTCTACGAACGTTCGCATTGCAGCATGTAGGCCTATCGAGCTCTCTCTCGCAGGAAACAAAGGAATGCACATAGCAAAACTTTTAAATGCTACAAACAAGCCACGTGATTCCTTAATTATTGAGTAAAAATTTGGTACGCCCTCGTGCACATGGAAACCAGCTGTGAGGCTAATCGATATTAGCGTCACTAGATGGCGCCAGAAGAATTTCTTTATATTTTTCCGCGGCTCCATCTAGTGACACTAATATCGTTACGCCTTACAGCTTATTTCCAGGTGCACGACGGCGTACTAAATTTTTTCTCAATAATTAAGGAGTCACGTGGCTTGTTTGTAGCGTTTAAAAGTTTTGCTTTGTGCGTTCCTTTGCTTCCTGCGAGAGACAACTCGATAGGCCTAAGTGCTGCAATGCTAACTTGGTGGCTACCGACCTTTAAGAAGTAAATCGACGTAGTTAAATAAACTTACGCTAAAGCAACGTAAGGAATGTCTGAGCCTCTGTCAAAGACGCTTTGCTTTTCTGTTATTTATTCTGTTTTTACTTCCAATGACGTGGGCGAAACGTGAGGTCGAGCCGTGCGAGTTTCAGTTTCAAAAGTTCAGTGATGTGTAGTGCCTGCTTAAACTTTTAAGTGTAAGACTGATTGTAAGACTGACAGAAATTCTCCTGGCGCCATCTAGTGACGCTAATATCGTTGAGCCTTACAGCTTGTTTCCAGGTGCACGAGGGCATACTCAATTTTGTCTCAATAATGAAGGAGTCACGTGGCTTGTTTGTAGCATCTAAATGTTTTGCTATGTGCGTTCCTTAGTTTCCTGCGAGAGAAAACTCGATAGGCCTAGATGCTGCAATGCTAATTTGGTGGCAACCGGCCTTCAAAGTGCGACCGTTCGTAGACGCCTAAAACCACTTCTAAGTCGCTTTATCTTAAACCACCACTTTCCATCACATAAGAATTATGTTAAAGCACGTTAAGAACTAGAGTGTATCTATACCTTACATCGATTATTGCATCGCTATAGCGCTTATAGGCAGGTTGGCACCAAATGAAAGTCTGCAGCATCTAGCGCCATCTTGAACCATCTTGCGCTATTTATACCACGTGCCATGGCTGTTTGCTGTGACGTGCATATCACGTGACTGGGCTAGTCCAATCAGACGGCCAAACAGCCGTTGTTCTCGTTCGTCATTGGCTAACTCATGCTGACGTCACGGCAAACAGCCATTGTGCAGGGTTTAGGTCCGTGTAGCATCCGCTGGCAATAACTCAAACATACTGCTAGATGGATCTATAAAAAAAAATGATGCTACTAGATGGCAACACGCCTTTAACTGTAAGTAAAAGTAATAGGGTTGAGTTAGGTTCTTTAAAGTTAGATTCTTTAAGAATCATCATTCTTTAACAACTGTTATGTGCTTTAATTGGAACTTAAGAATGGGTTGTTCTAATGTTCTCACTGCACATATGACCGTTGCAGTTAGATGACCGCGCTTTTACATTTATAGGTGAGTTCCAGAATGGACGCCTATGCACAGTTCCTCGGTTTGTGCAAAAGGTATGTACTGACAGAAACATGCCAACAAAAGCACATTTTTTTTAACATTTACTTTGTTATCCATCTATTTTGCTTTCTTCGCACTTTTGCTGTCACTATCTTTTATGGCGATAGCCCGTCGACTCTTTGAAGGAATCATCTTAAATCTCGCCAACAACTGTTAGAATTCACCACCTCCAAGCAACAAGAGCGGCTTTGTCCCTCTGTTTTGGCCACGGGGAGGGCTTCTCCTTGCTTGGCCAACCATTCCAGCTTCGTCAGCTCGCCTGGTCGAATAACACTCCTCACAAAGGGATCGTTGTAATTTCCGGCCCTGCATTTGTGCACAAACGAAACCGAAACCTTACTAGGCAAAAGAAGCTCTGCCAACCAATGGCGCTGCAACAGCAGGCTGATTAATGAACGGCAAGGTAGAATTGGATTTCTAACCGAGAACGCGCCAACGGGAGTGACGAAACAGTAACTGAAGAAAAAAAAAACACCACACTGAGCCAATGTACGGTGGGCAGAATACGGTGTGGTGGGAGAAATTACAAAATAGGACAAAATTGCTGGCGTGTGTTTCGTCGCAATCGCCATTGTTTGAGTAAGGGTTAAACGCCATTGATGAGATGACAGTGCCGGAGTTAAGGGTGGTGCAAAGGTTTGCAAGGCACCCGGGCCCAGGTACCGGAGGAAGGGGGGGGGGCAAAATTTACAACTCAGGGGCCTAAATGGAACAAAATTCACTGTTTTTTGTCTCGGTTGGGAGCCCCTTGGTCCCCAAAATTTGAACTACAACATTTTGCACATTTTGTGCAATATTTTGCACTCTTCCCCCCCCCCCTTGAAAAAAGCTAGATACGGCACTGTGAAATGGTATGCCGGAGTGCTTTGCAATATGTTTTTCTGTTGAAGCAGCACTCTGGTAATAATTCTCGAAAAGAACTTGCCGGTGCATTTCGGCTGATTGTAACATCTCCTGGCGCCCCCCCCCCCGGCCCTGAAAGAGATTCCTCACACCGTGACCTTCGTGCCGTAGCTCCATAGAAAAACAGCATTTGAAACATTCTTACAGGTTTGACTGAATGTAACAAAACAATCGCTCAGGAAAACCAATATTGAGTAAAATCGAAGCAAGCACTTAAAAGTGTTTACTGTTTTTTTCGCAATTTAGTTCAGGAAACGTAAGAGGGGCAAATCTATGAGCATTATGCTAAACTAGTCCATTCAGTTTATTGTTTAGGAGTTGTTCTCACGGTTACGTCCTGTTTCGCCAAATCCCGTTTCTCCAAAAAGAAAGCAGATTAACATCTTTTGCGTCAGGGGCCAGTCCCGTTTCGCCAAATCTCGCTTCGCCAAATATCGTTCACGAAATTTTAGCCACACGAAACATTTAAAACATTTAAACACGAACATTTATAACATGACAATGGTCAGACATTTATAGATAAACACCCCTTTTGCAGAATCCCATTTTGCAAAATAATTTGTTTCAAATTACGTGCCTCGCTCGCGCTACCGCGCTCACTGCGTTTAAACACATAACATAACAACTAATCAAAAATTACTAACAATTAGGCATGCCGTTTTAACTTTTGCAATGTTACATTTTTGAAGAATGTTTTGATTCTGAGAAACGGGATTCTGCAAGACAGGAATTCCCGTTTGGAAAAGGTTAACCCTCACGTGTATAACTAACTATTCTTAAAAGAGAACCTTGACATTGGCGTAGTGACGCCCAAACATTCTAAACAGTAATATTTAAAGCGCACATTTTTCCGTCTATATTGCCAGTTTTCAAAACGCTAATAAATCATCTGTACTTACCGTATTCTACCACTGCTTGTCTCTGTTAAATGTTTGCCTTTTAAAGCCTCATTACGTAGAAATAAGGTATTAAATTTCGTGTACGTAAAATTTTGTCAAATTCGATTTGGCGAAACGGGATTTGGCGAAACGGGAGTTTACCGTTCTCACCTCCTCCTCATCCCTTCCCCCCCCCCCCCCCCCCCTCCCGCCCCCACTTCCCACACACTCACTCCGTTTATCCATGGTACCATTTTATTTGCCACTGCTCCGCCAATGGAAGCAAAGCAAACCATCATGGTAGCCAATGTCGATAGGAAGCTGCTGCCGACCACGTGAATTTTTTGGGTAAGTTGCAGCACACTTCTAAGTTGATGACGTACACGTGTAAGCAGACAAAATGTTTCAGACATATGATTGAGAATATTGATACATGACGAATTCTACATTTTTCGGCAAAAGGAATTAAGTGAAAAAATAATAATAAAAAATCACAAAACGAGATACTCAGTGGAAATTAATCCGCAAACCTTGGTTATCATCTCGTGTTCTTGTTTTTGCCTTCGTTGCAGTAGGACGGCAAATCCTTCATGGCAAAAGGTCTGCATTCTGCATCTTAATGCTTTCATGTACACGTCGCGAGCAATTATTGTCCGAACGCATCCTTCCGTTGTTTGGCAGCCATAGTCTGGCCTTTACTTTTTCGTTTTACATCGCGTTTTTTTACAAAAATTTGTGAAATTTGTGTATAAGATATCGCCGTTAAGGCAAAACAAGATATCGCTGTTAATAGTGACGAGTTCGTCACTTCTTATTTTCCTTTTTAATTTGCCAGAACAGGTGAATAGGTTAATGAGGGTTAATCCGATCCGTATTTCGAAGAGTAGACGAAATTTCTGGAGTCCAACCAAAAAAGGTGGTAGGCCTACGAACTCGTTGGCAAAAAATCCATATTGCGGTACGTATAAAATAGGTATCGAAGAGTCTTAACAACGGATTTTCAAATATTCGATTCGATTCGGCCGGTATTCGATACATTTTGATTAGCACTCAAAACGATCTCTACACCTAACTCCTCGGAACCCAAACCCCAATTTTTTTTAGTAGAAACGCATTTTTTTATCATCAAGTTTCGAATTACCTAAAAATCTAAACGAAACGTAATTATTCAGAATTAAAGGGGTCGAGAAGAACGATCGAAATTAGCGTTGGAATTTAAAACAAACCGCACGTTTAGACGAGTCGATACGTCCGATACTCGTGTTTCATAGTCGATTCCAAACGATACTTTTCAAAGAGGTATTCGGCACGGTTCACTAGCTGGAAGTTAGACGCGTTCCAAGCGATAGCCATAGCGCCACAAGGCGAGACGGGACATTTGGCTAGGTAATTCCTTGGAACTTTTACGTGCCACACTCAGCATGAGCACAGGGCATCCCAGGGCTCTTACCAAAAAATACCTGGGGTAGCTGCGACAGGCTCGAACTCGGAATCCCTAGCATATATGCGAAAGTATTGACATACAATGTAAATACGGTTACAAACAATTCGTTTTGACGCTGAAGTTTGCACAGCAGATGAAAAAAATGACTCAATTTTCCATTTATTCGCACAGTGGTGACCTTGAAATGCACGTGTGTGCATAGGGGTGCGTCGATACGTCGATGCTTCGATGTCTTTAGCACAACCGTCAGGACACTTTGCCCCATGCGATTCGATACCAGGATAAGTGTGTCAGTAGGCATCGAAGCATCGACGCACCCCTATCCACACACGTGTATTTCAAGGTTACCACTGTGTAAACAGATGGAAAAATACGCATAAAACAATTGTGTCATTTTTTTTTCATCTGCTGTGAAAACTTCAGCGTCGAAACGTATTGTTTGTAGCCGTATTTACATTGTATGTCAATGTGAAAAATGGTTCTGACCTGGTGTAGACACAACGTTATCGTGAACATTGGCCAAAATTTTTAAATGTATGCCGACAGATTTCTTTCTCCGACGAAGAGAAAACTGTAATGGTAGACTAAATTAAATTGAAAGAAGAGAAAACAGAAAATATCAACGTCAATCAAGAGCTTTCCTTTAAAGGGCAATAAAATCCATTTTGACATGCATGTTTTCTTTTGGATCACTTACACAATAACTAAACACAAGAATTGCGGTAAGAATACGTACGTCCTATACAACAATTTAGTTACTGCATCACCAAAACACTGAACGGAGACCACCATTGTTTTGCTGGAACGTGCAGAAATTAATGCCGACAGATGTCACTTTTCGATTTCGACTCGCAGCCTATTGAGATAGCTATGTTGGCTGTGAGAGCTCAAGCGTCCGACGGCCTTACCTGCCACGTTCTGCTAAGGCCGTCGGATGCTTGAACTCACACAGCCCACAAAGCTATCTCAATAGGCTGCGAGTCGAAATCGAAAAGTGACATCTGCCGGCATTAATTTCTGCACGTTCCAGCAAAACAAAGGTGGTCTCCGTATCGTGTTTTGGTGATGCAGTCATTAAATTGTTGTATCGGACGTACGTAACGTATTCTTACCGCAATTCTTGTGTTTAGTTATTGTGTAAGTGATCCAAAAGTAAAACATGCATGTTCAAAATGGGTGTAATTGCCCTTTAACGATGAACGATCCTCAATATTTGTTTTGTGAGTTCCATTCCAAACATTTTTGCGCGTAATGGGGTAATAAAAATCTAAACCACTTCGTAAAATGTCTCTGGCAGCCATTCTTTCTTATTTTCTTTTTCTTCCCGTCACTGTTATTAGCTACAACAAATGTGATTTTGTATATTTCGGCGGCGAAAACTGTAATATGGAGTGACGCCAAGACAAACGAGCATAAACATAACATCAACCATAAAGACAAGGTGTGAAAATTGCTCAATGCTGCAATGCATAAGACCCTCTAGTCAAACATTATAATGTCGTCACTGTAAGAGCGCTGCAAAGGGCTCGTAAACACTGGTCGTTCGTTCTTTTTACAACACTTTTGTTTGACGCATGTCGCCATTTTGTCTGGGGAAAGAGTCGTTAAACCAAGACGTTAAGGACTTATACGCATCGTATAAAGGGTTGAGACTACGACATAGGCCTAAGTCTCCTGAATTGGAACGCTTGCAACGGGAATCCATCTCCTGTGCAAAATGATTCATAGTAATAATGTCGTACGGAACGACTTGTAGAGTCGTATTCCATTTATCAAATTGGTTGTTTGGAATTTTAGGAATTTCGCTGTTATTGCTTGTATTCGCTGTCGTTCCAAGAATACGACCATTATTACGTGAGCCGATCATTCGGTCCCCGCTGTTGTCCCGCATCGGTCGAGGTTCCGAGAAGGTTGTAATCGAAATCTTCACGGAGGCTTTTAATTAAGTTTTAACCTCATCGATTTTTGACTTAAACGAACGCAACCGTCTCAGTATTTCGGCCACAATTCTCAATATACTGTGCGTCTGAAACAACACGGATTGAGTCTTGCATCTCAACAGCAGAGGGTTTTGGTACCAGAGTTGTTATAATTTTTCTAAAATTAATTGTAGTTGATACAAACCAATACCTAAGAATCAAAACAGGCAACATATTTATAGACATGATATGGAAGACTTAATTATTATTCGCTTAATAAGCACATAAGCTAGATTAGATTATACCCGGTGATTAGAAAGGAACCTAGTTTACGGAATTTGTAAGTAATGATAATGCAATTAGTTTGTCTGGTTGTGCCATCAGGCTGTCATTAAAATGACACGTCACGTGCTAGTGGCGTAACCAGAGGCATACCAACAGTTAGTTCCACAGGAAACGACCATAACAGTCTTAAGTATGTGCCTTCATGGTAGGCAACAGTGAATCATAATTTCATACGACGCAACAGCAATCTTTTTACATTGTAAACCAAAGTCTCATAGCAGAAACGAAGCAATGACGACCCCCGGAAAGGGAACCCCTAGAACGAAAACGGACGAATATGTCAATTCTTTGGCTAGAACTGAAACTGGTACGTTCTTGCCTTGAAAGAAGTTGAAATTGGCGTATTGTTGCCTCGAATTACAATTTGCTCTGCGTAGTCATCGCAGAGGCATGTTTTAAATGACGTCATGCACGAAGGACAGTTATTTTTCACACGGTATGGATTGCTCAAGACAAAACGATAAACTGGGAGTGTGGAGGAGGGACTGAACGGCAAATGCCCGTGTGTGGGGAAGTGCATCTGTTAGCTCTGCTCTTGGCATTCTAATGCTCCAAAATAAAGAGATTGGGAGGGTGGGAGGGGGGGGGGGCACCATTGCGTCTGTTACCATTAAGCATATAATTACCCATTCTCAGAACATAAAAGGTAATTTTTGGTTGTTGTTTGGGATGGGGACCAAATCAGTTTTGGATAGATGATGGGACGAAAGGAGGGAAAGGTGAGGGAGAAGATGGGAGGAAAACGGGAAACTTACAAGATGAAAAATTGCCTGTCACAGTCAACGTTCAGGCAACAGTGTTAAATGACGTCATGCACGAAGGACAGTTATTTTTCACACGGTACGGATCGGTCAAGCAAAAGCCATAAACTGAGAGTTGGGGGTTCCTTAACGGGGAATGCCCATGTGTGGCGCAGTGCTTCTGTTAGCCCTGTTCTTTAGAAAATAAAGACGTTGGGAGGGGGAGGAGCGCGTCGGTTACCATTAAGCATATGATTACGCATTAACTGAATCTAAAAGGTACGTTGCTGGATTGTTTGGGATGGAGACCGTAGCAATTTCATTTACCCAAATCTCGCGAAAGGGGGAAGGGTAGTATTTAATTCAACTATATCCATCCAAATTCAACTACGTGTAGCAAAGAGGAGGTATGGAAAAGGAGGGACGGGTGTATAGGAGGGGAACGGAGAATAGAGGGAGAGGATGGGAGAAAAGCGGTGGGGATATGGAAGGGAGAGGATTGGAGGAAAGGGACAGTATTACAGGAAAAAAAAGTGCCCGTCACACTGTACGTTCAGGCAACACTGAGCGAAAACTGGGAAACAACCATGAGCGAAACAAAACCGCGGGTGAAGCCGGGTACTGCTGCTAGTTATCGAGATAAAAATTAGTCCCTGGGTCGCAATAAAACAGCAATTTTTCAAATAAAAAATTCATGCTTGGGTAACTACGAGCCTTCAGCTATCTTGGATCGCAAGATGGCTGAAAGCTCGTATAGTGTCAGTAACCGAAGCATGGGTTTTTATTTGTAACATTGCTGTTTTATTGTGACCAAGGGAGTAATTTTTATCCCGATAATTAAATACTGTTGCTTCGTATGATATTGTGGTTCATCTTGGCTACCAGGAAGGCACACATTTTTATAATTATTCTACCACAAGTTAACTGAATACTTGAAGGGAATTAAAGTATAATTTATTGAAGTGTAACGATTAATACATCAAAATTAAAAATTGACAAGATTATGTATCAGCAAAATGCACTTGACGTGGTAACAGAGTAACAAAACAGATTGTATATTATAAAGGTCAATCAAATAAAAAGAGAAGTATGTATGCTAATTTATGAATAATTGCAATTGGTTAAAAGTTCATCAGACCATCAAATAAATTCTAATCATAAATTAAGGAACGTTTTCCAAAGTAATCCAAGACTCTATTCCATCATATGACAGATTACAGCAGTGCCAACTTTTGGACTAAAAGTACTTAAAATATGTAAGTTTTGTAATCTATGTCTGCCACATTTTTTTTAACGTTCTTATGTAGGAATTAAAAAAAAAACAGTGTTCACGTGATGATAGATGCGTTGGTATACATACAACGAAGGAACACGGATCTTTCTTACTTTACTGTGACTCGGGTCGACTTAAATTCACGCCGCCTTAAAGCTGAAGCACTTAACGAGGGAAGTTGAGACAGGGACTTAATGTCGAACTAGGCACTTCCTGCTAAGTCGATGTAAGTAACCGTGTTTCTGATTCCGATTAAACTCGCTGCTGAGTTGTCGAGTTCGTTTAACCTTAGCTTCACGACGTCTGTGCAGGCTAATTTCAACCAATCAAAGGTAAGGGAGGAGTGAAAGCGATGTAAGAGTATCGCTGTAAGCGTATACATGGCACTTCTCGAAGTGCTTCAAGTCCTGAAGTTGACACAAAAATGAAGTTTAAGATAAAGCGACTTGAAAGTGGTTGAGAGGTGAATCCTGCGGACGCTTATATTTTTTTTCGTAAACAGTTCAGATAGGCGGGATGGATCTCGCCGCGAAACTTCGTTACTTAGCAACCCACTAGTGGTGAATGTGTCAATTGACTTTATTACCGATCTGTTATTGTTGTAGGTAGGTTACGTTAGTCACTTTAGGTTAGGTGAATTAAGTCGGACTAAACGGATGTATCTGTACGCTGTTGGGCTGCATGGAGAGCATTGTAGCGAGTTTTGCTTAACTGTTTACGAAAAAAAAAATTATGCTATACCCGGACCTACTTGAAGTGCTTTATGGGACGTGAGCGAATTGAGTCAGACAGACATGAGGAAAATTCCTGTACCCTAGGTGTAGTAGACGGTGTACTAGGTGCTAGATTGTCTATTATGTGCGCGGCGTATCTTGAGTTCTGCAAGCATTTTATGAGCGGCTACGTCCTCCTGGAGGGGGCGGCGTTAATCGACGGCCGCCATTGTTTTTTTTTAACCATCTTGGATATCAAAAAGGCACCAAAAACGTACAATCGATTATCTGTGTTCGTTCTGCAGCGAACTCAAGATAGGCCGCGGACACTTTAAGGCAGGGTGGAATTTTAATTTTCGATTTTATTCGGTTAAGAACAACGAACAGACTACGGGAATCGGTCACATGGCTGTTTAGTATTTACGTCGAATCAGTGATGCTCCTTCGTTTTCTGGCGTAGCTTACCAAAAACACGTAAAAAAAATAAAATCGGCCAGACAAAGAATAAGCCTTCCGAATTGGCCAAAATACTAAGCAAGGCCAGTGGGGGAAAGGAACCAAAATCGAATGATGTTCTGGAAACATGGTGGATGCCACGCAAAACTAAAATGGCACAATCGCTATAGCATCATTGCCAATAAGGACGCAAATAAGAAAAATATATATGGTAAATAAAGAATTCAGTCATAATTTTATGCCGGGTAAGTAGAAAATTAGCGAAACGAAAAAAAAAAAATAGGAAGCTGCACCCTCATGGTACTATAGAAAATCTCCTTCATGGGAATTGTTTTGATTTTAAATTTCGGCAGGTTATTAGTTGCATGGTCCCTTCCTCATTCTTATTTGAGTTAGCGTGAAATGAGCATTCTCAGCTTTCTTCTTATTCTAACCTATGCAGGCAGCAGTATATTTTCTTCAAAAAAAAAAAACACGTGTTAAATTGATTGGGGCCTGCATAGTTGTTTGCAACTGACATAAACAGGCGCACTTCTACAGTATGCTATGCTCCACCTAAATTTTCATGTCAAAGTGTATTTTTTGCCATTTTACACCAAACTTTTCCTTCCTTCCCTTCCCTTCGCCTAATGTCACTAATGAGCTTGCTGTCGACGCGCCATTAAGCCTTAATCCCCCCCCCCTTCGCCAAATAAAGTTCGCCAAGGGAATTAAAAAATGAAAAAATAAATGACAAGGGCGAAACGAATACGGTTTCAGCAAGCGAAAGAGCAGAAACGTCTGCTTGTTTGGGGCTCCGTTCAACTGAATGGTTGACACCCAGGCCTAAGATAATTTTTACCAATTGATCATTTAATATCAATTAGCTCTCACCCACAAAGATCTCTAGACAGTCTGTTTCGCCCTTGTCGCCCTTGTTTAGGCTCGTCAGTAGAGAATACTTTGTGGAGGAGAGCTAGGCCTCCACAAAGTATTCTCTACTGACTAGCCCAAACAAGGGCGAAACAGTCTGTCTAGAGATCTTTGTGGGTGAAAGCTAATTGATATGAAAAAATAAAATAAACAAATTCAATCAATCAATCAATCAATCAATAAACAAATAGAATAAACAAATAAATAAATAAATAAATAAGAATAGAAGGGGGAGTTCGGCCACACAATTTGCCCCATGCTAAATCCATCCCTGAACGTAAATTAAACCATTTCAGTTCAGTCCGCATTTAAATACGCTTGGAATTAGATTGTAGCAGCTAAACCTTTCCCGCATTGGTAACACATTGTATGATAGCAGGAGCGAATAAATATATACGTCCGTGCGAGGCGAGAGTGTCTATATTGTAACCAAGGTTAATGAAATATATTTTTTGTAACTATTGCTTCACATTCCATCTCTCGTCACAAGGTCATCTGGGAGAGAAGCTGTCGGTTTCGTTTCTCATATACAGGCCAGTTGATTCAACATCGCTAGAATCTTATTTTACCAAAACGGCGCTAAAAAGCCATCAGTTTTGCGCACGCGCGTGAACTAGCGTTGAGTCGGGAGGTGAAACACGCTATTTCTGCCCCAGTCGGCCTTGGCTTACATAGCCGTATGCTTCGCCGCTTCACGCTCGTGGAACGCTGTTGTTCACGGAGGTGCCGCATACCGGGATTAATCGTTACACGACTGGCAATTTTCGGCATCTATCTGTTAGGTTAAAACCTGGAACAGCGTATTTTTAACGTGTGTTATCCGAGAACATATAGTTGCGATCAGTCGTTCCAAATTTGACCGCATGGGGTCGCGACCATGAACGAGAGATTGAACCAGCGGTGATATTATCCTGGACACTCCCTTTCATGTCGCTCGTTATGATAGTGATGAACTAATGTTGATGTATATATATTGAAGTGTATTTTTGTATTGTGTGCCTAATTTTTTCTTCCTTTTTCTTTTGTAGGTAAGTAGAGTATAATGCAACAAAGCTGTTGTCGTCATCCATGGCTCCGAAATAGTAAGCAATTTTATTTTGCGTAAACAATACATTTTACTAAGTTGAAATCTGAATTTTTTTTTTATCAGCTAGGGAGTTGTCGTTGAAGTTACTGCCTTTTGATTTGTGAATGTCTAACGAACAACGCGTTCAGTTAATATTTTCAACGAATAAAAAGAACTAAACTTCTTCCCCTTTTCTTGAAATCTTGCGAACGAAACGTTTGTTTTCTTCATATTACGAAGCGCAGTCTTAACTTCAACAACTCCTAACTTTAGAAAGTCTCAATAACTTTAAAATTACAATATCTCTTAGACTTTCAGCCGTATTCCAGAAATCCACTCAAGTTTGAGTTTGAGAGTATAAATGTGAGTGCAAACATGTAAGGTAAGGGTCAACAAGTTTAGTACAGCCACAAAAGCGAATGTGAGTGTCCTAACATCTGAGGGTATTTCTATAGATGCGTTTTGACCCTGACACTCACCTTTAGCCCTACTCACACTTGAGTGGATTTTTGAAATACGCCTGTTTAAGTTAGAGGTTCGAAAGGGATAAACAGTCCTTGTTGGGTTTTGGACTTGGCACTTGGCATCAGTGAAAAATCATGGTCTCTGGACGTTCAAGGACATAGTGGACGATAGAGTTGACGTTGACTTAAAGCTAAAAAGAAAACTTCGTGTAGTTAGGAGGATGGCGGGGGATAATCTTAGTTTCCGTCTGTTACGGCGCCAACTGAGAAACTAAAGTATAAGAGTGCAAAAAAAAAAAAGATTTCTAGAACTAACGTTCGTTACCAGCACTTAAAGTGGGCAAACAATGCTTAGCTGCTACCATTCTACCGAAGACCAACACCCACATCATTTCTTGGGGGGGGGGGGGGGGTGAGGGGAAGGTGATTTTTATTATAACTTCAAGGGCAAAACTGAGCTTCTCGCTGCGAATTTGTGTATTAAAACTTTTGTTTTGTTTTTTATATGCAAACTTTTCATAAGCAATCTGGTTTTTTTTTTATTGTTTCAGAAGTATGAATTTCAATTTTTACCGGTTAATACAGCGTTTATTCTTGGTTGCAATGTTCAGCCTACGACTAAATAGCTGATTTGTCATATCAGTCATCCTAGAGATGATGATAAATTCTTTCGGTAACTAGTCCTACACTCATGCTCATTGCTCATGTACTATGGCTTTCACAATCTTTGCAATTAAGCCTATAAACTGTTCCGTTGATTTCTCGTAATGGAACACTTATTATCGGTGTTCTACCTATGAATAAATGATTCATTTGTCTTATCATTCATCCTAAAGATGATTAGGTAATAAATTCTTGCGGTACCGAATTCGTGGTAATGAATTCTTGTTAGCAATGCTCAACCTACGAATAAACAGTTAATTTGTCTTATCATTCATCCTAGAGATGATGATAAATTCTTTCAGTAACGAATTTCTGGTAAGAATTTCTGGTAATGAATTCTTGTTAGTGATAATATTTGTTTGTTGTGAGAACAACTGGAATACGAAGGGTCCTATAGGGCCACTGACACGCAGCCAATTTTAAGAACACCTACCCTGGAGTTGATGGCAGGAGCAGACGGATCTAAAAACTGACGAGACCCGATATTTCTACCTTTTTCAGTCTAAGTCGGAAAGTGGGACTGAAAAACGCCTGCCATCAACCCCAGAGTTGGTTTTCTTAAAGTTGGCTGCGTGTTAGTGGCCCTATAGGCCCCTTCGCATTCCAGTTGTTCTCACACCAAACAAATATTATCACTGCTAACAAGAATATATTACCAGAAATTCTTAGCAGAAATTCGTTACCGAAAGAATTTATCATCATTTTAGGATGAATGATAAAACAAATGAACCATTTATTCGTAGGTTTAGCACTGCTAACAAGAATTCGTTAACAGAAGTAAATACACTTGTCTTATCATTCATCTTAAAGATTTATTTTGGTAACGAATTAACGGTAAGAATTCTTGTTAGCAGTGTCTCACTCATTTGTTTTATCATTCATCTTAAAGATGATGATAAATTTGTTCGGTAACGAATTTTTTGTAATGAATTTCTGGTAGTGAATTTCTGTTAGCAGTGCTCAACCTACGAATAAATGGTTCATTTGTCTTACCATTCATCCTAAAGATAACGGTAAATTTATTGCGTTGGCCAGTTGTGCACTC
Source organism: Lithobius niger (assembly GCA_023313725.1). NCBI lineage: Eukaryota > Metazoa > Arthropoda > Chilopoda > Lithobiomorpha > Lithobiidae > Lithobius > Lithobius niger. The sequence continues at coordinate 39,283 of JAHWFP010051616.1, read as the reverse complement.
ATGAACTGTGCGTTGACGATATTTGCAATAAGCCTATCTACACTGTTCTACACTGTTTATTTTTGGTAATGAAATTTTGTCCTGGACATATACTTTCTTCAAATTTCTATTTATAATTGGATGCAGCTTCCCTATACATGGCAGTTTCAGTACCAATATGGCGGCCGTCTGTTGACAGCATCTGTGAGTTGCTCCCACTTTTTAGTGTTTTTTAACATTTTACTTTGAGCAATGTCCTAAATGAGGAGTGAAAATTAAATTTGTCACATTTCTTGCCTTGCGAGTCAATTAAGCCAGTCAGAAGGCTTTCAAACTACTGCAGTTGCTCGCAAAATAGTTTTGTTGGAACTGTTTTAAACATACGTTTAAACTCCTCAAAAAAATATGGGTTTTACTTGCATATTTTTAATGGGAGTACGTTGAAGCCTAAACTGTGTTCTACTAAATGAGTTCAAGATTGGACCAGGGTCGATTTAAACAAATTATTTATGAATCGATCTTTACGAAGTGACTTATCTACGGGGTTATAATGGTCTTGAGTTGCATACGGGAGAGTTGCATACAGGAAAAGTTTCATTAATGTTTAGATATATTGTTCTCGATTACCGACATTAGGATTGCCATGTCCCAAACGAAATCTAGCCTTTCAATTGGACCGGATGGCTTTTCCGCGTTTTTCTACAGGTAGATTGGCGAAGCAGATAACATAATGGGCGTGCCAATACCTCTTGTTCCGTTATCATTATCCACTGGCAGTTCTTCCAGCGACTTGGAAAACAGTAATTGTAGTTCCTATTTTCAATAAGGGAATTTCTACAAACCCAGCAAACTACCGACCTATTTTTTTTAACGGCAATGCCTTGCAAGTTATGACGCGAAACTAGGTGGGATGGCCCTTAACCCTTGTTTCAGCCTAACGGTGAATTAGCCTAAAGATGTTCACTCACATGATGTTAGAAAGCCAGCCAACGCAGTGGTCCAGTTTCGTAAAAATGTTATATTTGCTCGCCTTTGATTCACGGGGCTAGGAGGCTTGTGACGTGAGGGCTACAGCCGTAGGTTTCCGGGCATGGCTAATTTGTTGAATTCAGGGACAGTTTCTAAGTAGAGGTCCTAAATGAGGTGTTGACCAGCCGGGGAGTCGAAATTGGAATACCAGCACCTAGCCATGGGCGCACGGGCCTTCAAGTCACCAAGACCTCCACGCCCTGATACAATGATTGTAGGTTACAAATAGTGCAGAGGGACTGTTGTTACAATGAATTTGGTCCACAAAATGGTTTATAACATGGCCGAATTGTTGGGAATAATGAGTTGGTCCTGCAGTTGATTGTAGAAAGTCCAAAACTGGATCGGTATTGTCGCTTGATAATGGCAGCGCTACAGGACGGGTGCTGCAGTTAATGGAAGCAATTATGGAAGCAATTATCCCTGGTCGGTCAGCAGTGCACCAGCTGCTTATTGCACTCGACAAATGGTTAGAGCCACTAGATCAGGGCATTGACACGGACATCATATTCTTTGATTTTAAAAGGCTTTAGAATCAGTAGTACATTCAAAATTAGTTTATAAACTGAAAGCATACGGTTTTGACGGCAAATTGCTTTTTTGGATCCAGGCTTTCATTACTGGTATACTCAACGCGTGATAATTGAACAAATACTCTCGGAAAATATAAGTTGTCAGTGGTGTCCCACAGGGTTCCGTCCTCGGACCATTGTTATTTTGTCCTTTTTTTTTAAACGATCTAACTTGCCCTGACTCCCCGATCTCCCAAGATAAACTTGCAGATGATTTGAAACTGCACGCTCCAGTCGTTACTGTTGCTGACTGTTTTAAAATACAAAAGAGCATTGACTCAATCTTTGACTGGTCTACAAATTGGCAGCTTTCCCTTTCACTTAATAAGAGTGAAAGCTACTCATTAGGAGCTGTGATGGTGCCCTTTAAGTATTGCCTAGAAAATACATATCTTAAAGTTGCTTCAAATTGTTTCAAGGATCTCGGTGTCTGGTTCCCGGCTGACCGTAAATTCACCACACATTGTAATTGTATTGTTTCTTTGGCAAATCGTCGTGCTACAATCGTCCAGCGGAGTTTTGTCTCGGGGAATTCTGAGGCTTATAAGGCCTACGTGAGCTCACTACTGGAGTACGCTAGCCAGGTCTGGTCACCACGACTGTTGAAGGATATTGACAAGATCGAATCGGTCCAGAGGAGATTTACAAAACATTTACTGGAAAACATTTACTGGGCTAGGTAAGAAACAATATTATCAGCGCCTTAATGCTTCAAAGTTGGACACTGTAGAATGAGAAACTATCAATACAAAGGAACTTCGAAAACAAAATTAAAACAAGACCTAGTAAATTCTTATGAAAACTAAAGAAGGAAATTGTAGAAATCAATTATCTGAATAGGAACTAAGTATTTATGAACTATGTACTAACGTTGCATAACATGTATATGTTTATACACTGTGCACAACCTATATGTGTGTGTGGATGCAAAGGTGCGTTTCTCAGAAATTTTTTAATGGGGTGGGGAGTTTGAGCAATACATAGTTTCATAATTTAAAAGGTCTTGTCAAGCCAAGCCAAGCATCTTCTGTCAGAATGGTTTTTGGTATTGTCAACCAATGAAGGGGGGGGGGGGGGGAGCTGCCAAACAAAAACGAAAATAATGGAGTGGTCTTTTCGCACTATTGAATTGGCTGCAAGTTTTAATTCTCACGTAATTTATTGTACAGACTTTATTAAGTACTTCAAAATAAGAAAGTTACATGACGAGTGATGATGACTTTGCCGACCGGGTAAGGGAGGAGGGGAGGGTACAGGAATGTCTGTACGACTCGTAGTGAATAAAAAAAAACAGATACCACTAAGTCTAAGGTGCATTCTCTGCAGGCGTGTTAAAGGCTTTAGTACGTGTGGAACATAAAATCTGTGACACTGCCATAACTCTAGAAGAACTGAAGACGGTTAGGTGCTAATTCCATTGGTGACCAGATAATGTTCAGAAGAAATGGTAATCACCTCTAAAACGTTCAAGGTATCGAGGGAACCTTCAAATGAAATTATCCCTCCACCTTCATTTAACTCTACACTTCCATAGCATCCCTGCATATCTTGGACATCCCCGTGGACTGGTTCAAGGTCTGCTAGGTAAGAATGGATGGTAAAGCTCTGGGATAACCCATTTTATACTACCTCGCTTTGCATATTGTAATTTCTAATGCGTTTCTTAGCAATGGGACGCTCAGTGAAATGATGTCCACCTTTATTCTTGCATTCTAGTGCCCTCTAAGTATTGCACAATGAAATGTAACACTGACATATTCAACTCCTCATTAGCGTAAGTGATGTCACATGAAACAAAAATTTAAAAGATCGAGCTCCTTATGTATCAAGTCGAGTTGTCCTGATTTATGCCAGGTTTGTGCTGGTTTTATTCCAATCCAAAGAAAAATGGTGTTCATCACAACAATGAGGAAGAGTTTGGCACGTTAATTATTTATAGTGAATTTAAAACAAATTCCAGGAGTGCAGCTCGTACCCATGCCAAAAGGAACCATCCTTCTCATCAATGTTTTGACCATAGACTTGCTCGCTGGCCTTATGTGTACCACTGGTAGCCACAAGTTCCACCTAAGAGGCCACGGGACATCACTGCATAAACAAATGGTAACCATAAATCATTCCAATAGTCTGGTCATCCGAGAGCAACGTGTGCATCGACCCATGCTTCCAATAATTTCTTCGATTCCAAGAGCATCGCAAAATCATGTGCTGATTATTTCGACGCAAACTAATTGTAATTATTGCTCACAGTTCGTCCATCACATTCCTAAGCGCGCCTGCATTTCATCTGTATCATTCAAAACCCACGATTTGTTTGTTTGTTTGTTTGCTCGCTCTGCTCGCTCAATCCACGTACCACCGTGCTTCAGAAACACGAATATTTGGCACCCTTTTAAAACCAGGTTTCCATACATCAATTCAGTTGATACAAAACCAGTTTTATATCTATATGTGTTACGTTGCAAAGTATGTCGTCCATTTAGGAAGATCTGCGAAAATCCTTCTCCAGATCATCTCAGTGCGTAACTAATAGCTTCAACACGATCCATGATTCATGTAATTTCTATGTACTGATTATTTCGATGTACTGATTATTTCGACGCAAACTAATTGCAAATGTTGCTCACAGTTCGTTCGTAGGTTATTTTTCCCGTGCATCCTTTTCTAGATCACCTTTCTTTGCTCGAGGAGGTTTGCATGAACAAACTATGACGTCATGAACGTCATGCGGGTAAAAAAAACTTTGACGTTAGTTTTTCAGGTTCTTTCGCTTATTTGAGGGTGATAATATCAAGTTACAGCGATGAAAATAGGCCTATTAAAAGCGAAATTTAATTATCTCTTTCGTTTGGTCCTACTCCCATCTTTGTAGGTGCTTTGCTTCCGGAGGAGTAGAGGTACAAACACACAAACACACACGCACAGCATACGTCCTTAATGATGCAGATTTTGACAATTTATTGCGCAAAGTGCCTTGAAATTGGTTGTAAGTTGGCCTTAAAAAGCCTTGAAAAATCATAGAAAATGGTTTCGTCAGTCGTGTACGAGCCCTGAAAGCACTTACACCATGCGTGGGATTACAATAATCGACTCAATTTCAGTCAGTGGGCTATCGCCAAACGCCAACAGGTTGCACATTTTTTTTCAATAAAGTGTTGTGGTCGGATCCACCAACACTCAAAAACGACGGCATTGTAAACCAACCTAAACCTCGTTATTGGTCCATTGGTAATTCCCATTGGATGAGCGAGGTAAATCATCTGGTTAGGTGGTCCCTAAAATGTGTGGGGTGCGGCATCGTAGGGAATCCGATTATCGTGCCTCATTTCTTCGGAGGGGTATAGGAATAGCGGAATGCACAGACAATTTCTCACGGATGACTTTGCCCAGCTTTTGGAGGATCTATATACCTCTTGCAGTCCGCAGCAGCATGTGGTTCGACAAGATGGATGTCTCGAACATTTTCGACTAGCTGTCCGTGCACATTTGGACAACCAGTTTTCGGAGAGGTGGATTGGTCGAGCTGGGCCCACACAATGGATTGCAAGGTCTCCTGACCTTATACTTCTCTCGATTTCCTTTTATGGGGGGGGGTCAATTAAAACAAGTGGTTTTATGTCGATTGTCCTTGAAAGGGCCTTGAAAGTCAGATACCACAGATAAAACATAAACCACTACGTCTATGGTGCATTCTCTGCAGGCATGTTAAAGGCTTTAGTGCATGTGGAACATGAAATCTGTGACACTGCCATAACTCTAGAAGAACTGAAGACGGTTAGCTGTTAATTCCATTGGTGACCAGATAATGTTCAGAAGAAATGGCAATCATCTCATAAAACGTTCAAGGTATCGGGGAACCTTCAAATGAAATTATCCCTCCACCTACATTTAACTCTACACTTCCACAGCATCCCTGCATACCTTGGACATCCTCGCGAACTGGTCCAAGGTCTGGTAGGTAAGAATGGATGGGATAACCCATTTTATACTAACTCGCCTCTATACCATTTAACAAATATGAGAGAATGGTTAGTAGTTCAAGCTTGTAGAGACATTGAGCCCGCAGTTATTCTCTGGACCCACGAATTATTCCCAAGATGGCTTAGTTGTGTATCGATGCAGGTGGCCAGCAGGTTGAGTACCTGTGCAGATAACGCATGAAACCGTTGTTTAAACTGTGCGTTTGCAGGATTGTTGTAATTCGTATGTCTTTTTTAACATAGGCTTTATTTTTTTTCATTTTTACCTACAACCTGTAGGTAGGTGATGTAGAGGGTTCAAATAATGACGTAGTAAAGCTATAACCGTTGAAATACGTAGTCAAGGGCCATACCAACTCGCTTCCCTCCCCTCCCCCCCAACCTCCTAGTTTTGGCATGTTTATCCAATTTCCAGTTTGGTTTCTTTTAAACTAAATTTATTTAATTAGTATAAACAAGAGGTACATCTGCGCCCAAAATGTTGACCGCAATCTGCATGTACGTTACAACGTGCGTTGCCCTGTTTGCATTGGGAATTCTTTTAAGAACGCCTCTTTGCCCCCTTGTGGCGACTCCACGAAGTTCAACATTATTTAATTATGGCAGTGTAACATGTTTCGTGGCACACTATTGCACAAGAGTCTTAACCATGCCTGCAAAGAATGCAGCATATATCCATAGCGGCCCTTGTTTTATTTTTTATTTTTTTTGCCCAGACGGGTCGTTAGGGTCGGGGTGTCGGAAAACTCATCAACACTCGTCATGTAACTTTCTTATATTGATGCTCTTAAAATCTGCACAACAAATTACGCGAGAATGAAAACTTGCGTCCAATTGGATAGTGTGAAAGGTTTTTCCACTCCACTGTTGCCTTTCTTGTTTGGCTGCCCCTCTCCCCTTCACTGGTTGACGATATCAAAACACTTTTTCGACAGAAGTTGCTTGGTTTTGACAACAAGACCTTTTAAATTATGTATCATTCTATCCCATTTGATCTCCCCTTTGGGGCGACCCCATAAAGCTGAACAGATTGCATCCCCATGCGAATTTATTAGTCAATTTTGATCGCAGTAAGCTATCTTCATTACTTCTCGAGTTATGGAATTGTTGACGGGATTCCTGATACGCTCTGTATATTTTATTGCATTCAAGGCTCGAAGTTCGTGAAACTTGTGCGAGCAACAATAAAATATATTACACTGTGATGTAATATATTTTATTGCTGCTCAAACAAGTTTCGCGAACTTCGAGCCTTGAATGCAATAAAAAATCGATATAATAATACGCTTAGACTCTGACTGTCAAAGCTTGTCCATGTTCCTTTTAGGTTTTGACTTTTAGACCCTTACTCTAAACATTTAACGTTCCGTTTTTGTGTATTAATCGTAGAAGTTGGTTGAGTAACGGCCTTTATTGAAAAAAGATATTTACTTCCCTAACAAAACAAAATCCAGGGGTTCAGTGGGAGGGGTAGCAGGGATGGGGGATACCACACAATAGGGAATGCGGGTGGGAGGGGGGGGGGGACCCAGTGGGTCCGGAAGAAGGGAAAAGGGGTTACCAGGGGAGGGCCGCATGGAGGAATATCTGGCCAAACAATGGGAGAATGTGGGGATGGGGGGCACATGGCATTCGGAGAAGGAAACGGGGGTGGGTCGTAACCGATTTCATTTCATGCTGCCCAGTAAAGTACAGGGCAGTGGCATGACGTGGTATTATTGTATATAACTCTATGGCGGAGCCAGTAACTGGGTTAGGTGCAAGGGGCACTGGAGGGCGAAAGGAAGGGCGTCTTACTAAAGACAATGCTGTTAAGAGTGGATTTCTTAGGCCTATAACGTGCGATTTTTGTCGATATGTTGGCAGTTGCTGACATTTTTAAGCAAGTGGAATCTTTATTTTCCGATTACAACCTCGCAGCATAAGGGATTGGAGAAAACAACGGTATTTTATGCCTAAGGAAATCCGCTCTCAAAGCACTGCCTTGACTAGAAGTGCCGTTGTTTAACCCTCCATTTCAATCTAATGCCCCTTGCAGCTATCTCTCTTGTAGCCAATATAACGTCGCTTGCCGCTGCTCTATTTCGCTCAAGTATGCAGGAACTGGCTAGACAGGCGTATGTTACGCTGGGGGTATAGCTATAGTTATTATTATATTATCGCTGTGTATAGCTAGTTATTATTATATTATATTATAGTTATTATTATAGCTAGTTATTATTATATTATCGCTTAAGTTTATCCTCCTCATACATTGTTTCCTCTCACTATTTTTTAATAATTCTAGAAAGAGCTTTCCTTTTTTTATTCTTCGTGATTTGTTCTTATTTATGTCTCTTATCTCCCTTTTCTTCGACTTATATCTTTTGGGAAGAGCACATCATCTTTATACAAACAATTGTTGATTCAAAAGTGTCTCGAAATGGATTTTCCTGCGGCGCTTCGGCAGGCGTCTTTGCCTTCTTTTCTTATTCATTTTTATCCCCCCACCCCTCCCATTCCTGCACCAAACAGAGAATTTTGGAGCGCCGGAAAGCGTCAAAGCTGTGACATTTCTAGCTCGCAGCATTTCCCCATCGACAATCTTTTTTCGATCGCCCAAATATACCTAAACCGCCCATCCGTCTCTTGCTGGATGCTTCTTCTTTTGCGATGCACCAACCGTGAAAATCCCGCCTTTAAGCCAAGCTTATTTTCCTAAGGAAGTAGTTTGCCGCACCCGAACGCTTATCCTCTGGAAATTCCTCACTGTTGGATACATTGCAGAATAACTGAATTGAAACCCACCGGAAAATTTGAGTTATGCAAACTGTCTGAATTTCCTATTAAACTAAAAAAAAGGAAAAAGTGAAGAGTGGATTGGATGCAGCATTAATTAATATAGTCGATACAGTTTTGAAATGACCCTCCTTTCCCTTACTACCAGGAATAAAGTTACGTAGGGAGGAGAAGCGTTAGCCGGTAGCCTATAGGTCGGTGATCAGCATTTGACGATAACCGAGACCTACTCTGCGAACTTTTGTGCAACAAAAATTTAGCTACCTTACAAGGAGTTTTTTAATAAGATAGGCTTTCGTGAGAAGATATCTCATTCGGCAAATCAAATTATATTTCAGGAGGCTCTGGTACTGGTTCGTGTCTACAAAGCTGAGGAGACTGTGATACTGGTTTGACTGAGTCTACATATACATGAGGAGGCTCTGATATTGCTTCGAGTCTACGTATCTGAAGTGGCTCTGATATTGGTTCGCGTCTACGTATCTGAAGTGGCTCTGATATTGGTTTGACTGATTCTACATTCCTGAGGAAGCTCTAATATTGGCTCGAGTCTACATATCTGAGGAGGCTCTGATAGTGGTACATACCTGAGGAGGCGCTATTATTGGATCTAGTCTACATATCTGAGGAGATGTTAATGGTATTGGCTCGAGTACATATCTGATGAGGCTCTGTCACTGGTTGAAATGAGTCTATGTTCTGAGGAGGGAGGCTCTCATAATGGTTCGACCGATTCTTCATACTTGAGGAGGCTCTGATGTTGGTTCGAGTCAGCATATCTGAGGAAGCTCTGATACTGGTTCGACTGAGTCTAAGTATCTGAGGAGACTGATACCGGTTCGATTGAGTCTACATACCCAAAGAGGCCCTTATATTGGTCAATCATGGGTGAAAGGACTGGTTCCTGTCTACATAAGTATCTGAAGAGGCTCTGATCCTGGTTATAGCTCACTCGAACAAGATGCAACAATGGTTGGGTGCCGGGAAACTAACATTGTCGTTGTTTGAGTAAGCTACCTCGTTGTGTGGAGAACCAAAATTAAATGGTCTTGATTTTTCCTTAAATCTTCAAGTTTTAAACCGTAGGGTGCGAAGTCTTGAATTTTGAGCTCAAAATTTGGGCGGCCCACATGACTGAGTGACTTATTTACTTTTTTCAATACGGGCTTCGGGAAGCCAGTTGAATTGTTTCCGCGATTGTTGCCACGATACTGAAACAATCCAGAATCAACTACTCATCGAGATGACGCATGCTAAATCCAGAAATACGCTAATGTGTTGCCACCACACACACCTTCGGCGGAACCTAAACATAAGTATCCATTTATAATATTCCGTTTTTTCGAAAGCAAAAATCGGTGGACAGTGGACACATATAAAATGGAAACGAAAAAAGCCAACGAATTAACTGAGCAAAAAACCGCTTCACCGTTTAGAAAAAAAACATTAGAGCTCGTATCCTCATACTCATAGCCCTGAAGGTACACGAATAAAAACGGATTACAGTTCACTCGAACGCAACGAACTATAATTTGTACTCCAATTCGGAAAACGTAAACCCACAAACACACACAAAATAGACGCCATAAACAGCAAAACGCTACAAAATTGAAAGATAAAAATGCATACACAAAATGAACACAAATTATAGTTCGTTGCGTTCGAGTGAACTATAATCCGTTTTTATTCGTGTACCTTCAGGGCTGTGAGTATGGGGATACGAGCTCTAATGTTTTTTTTTCTAAACGGCGAAGCCGTTTTTTGCTCAGTTAATACATTGTATGTTCCAACAATCATAAGCCTTGTAAAACTCGTTGTCAGAACTGAACTGCCAGTGAAATGCGCACCTGTGCACACAATGTCTCGTGAAGTTTGTAGTCTTCATTTTTCACCGCTCGCTCAACCACCAGTCGCATTTCCTTCAAACGGTATTCGTTATGTCACACCGCTCTGAGCCAGTCCCATCTTTGAACTCATTTCGCACCTTATTAACCTACTTAATATCGTTTTTTTTTTAGCATATCTAACATGAGAGTCAGCTAGGATGATTTCGAAGTTGTGGTATTTACTTCTGACGTTTGGTAGCTTGAGTTGCAACATCATTCATCATGATTCGTGAACTTCGATGTGCTTAAGTACATATCGGACTATCTCCCTTCCTTGCCATTAATGATTAATTTTTTTTAATTGAGCAAGTAATATTTTAAACATCGTAAGTAAATCCCTGACGATTTAACTTTTTGTTTTCCATTTTTTGTTCATGTTTTATTTTTTTTGTACTCAGCGTACTTCTTTTTGGTTTTGAATCAGTATTACCTCAACCTACTTGGGTGATAACTCCTCAAAACCCAGTGGAGCAAATATCTCCATTTCTTTTTTTTTTCTTTCTGTTTTGAGTCAGTATAATGTACTTCCTAGGTCAGGGCGATTAGGCTACAAATATTTTAGTTGAGTCAGTATTAGGTCTGGCTTTTGTATGTTATGCTTTACGTCCCACGAACTATTGATCCCTGGACAGTGGTCAAAAGCATTTTTTTACTACTGGTTTTTTTTTTCAAGAGTCAACAGCCTACAGTTTTGACTGACACGCCGGCAGTGAGGTTCTGGCAATTCTGATTGGGGAGGCTTTAGGATGTAATTTTGTCTTCCCCACGCGAACCATGTCCTCCCCCACCCCCCATATTTCAGATTGCGCATACCCGGAGTTTCATTATTCGTATACACCGGCATTTCTGACTGGAGAAGCTTCAGGATGGGCATTATTCTAAAGCGACCCTCCCCCCCTCACAGTTCTGATTGCGTGCTGCCAAGATACCACTGCCAGATGTGCGCTCGATGTACGGTTCGTTCTGGTAGCGTGCATTTTGGGGGACGAATTTTCCGGAGAAGAAAATATCCCTACCTTCATTAGGCCTATCTCATCTCAAATCTTTTGGGAGACCGGTATAACCGAATGTATTTTCCTGGAGGGTTATATGTATTTTACAGGAGTTTAGTGTAACCCATATGCGGTTCCTTCTCTTTCCGCGAGTGCCTCATTGAGCGAGACTGTCCCAGTAAAAGATGTTGGGTATCCTCTTAAACTTATGTCACTTTCCGGATGGCTAATGACGCAATCACGGCAGAGCCGCCTCGTGCACGCGAATTATTATTAGGTGAATAAACACGGCAGTATTGGCTGTTTCGGCAGCCAAAGTGGTTCAATAAACAGAGCCATTACGGATGAGAGCGTTCTCCGCAATTTGTCGGTCATCGCTTGCCGTCGAACATGCAGCAGGTCTGCCTGCCTCCCTGCCTCCCACGCCCCCACCCACATCACCTCCGTCGATATCGGAAAAATGATTTCGGAACGACTTTCAATGTTTCTTCGATTACAGTAAACGCGCCAAAGTGTCACGTCAACCAGAATTTCATCTTGAAAAAAAGTACGCAATATTTTGTGTGCAAGAAAAGATAAATAAAAAAATAAAAAACATTGAAAAAATGCACTTTCCCTAACGCAGTAATTTAGTGAATTTCAACCAGTGGCTACGTAGAAAAAACTGGCTAATATATGGGAAGCATGGTCAGCCACGACGTTAACTTGTAATGCGGTGGCCAGAATAAAACGGAAGCACTAAGTTTGTTGCAACCGCCCCCCCCCCCCCCGTCTTCCCTAAACTGCCTCCCAACTCCCCTTTCGATCTGAGCCCCTAACCCTTCACCAGCTGCGTTTTCAAACTTATTTAGGTTTATTTTGGGTTCGAACTGCTTTATGAATTCTTGGATTTGTCC